>JAQMCX010017196.1:0-20386 GCA_029814765.1 Acanthurus leucopareius | reverse complement strand
CACACACACACACACACACACACACACACACACACACACACACACACACACACACACACACACACACACAAATAAACACAGCATAGCACAACATAGCATAACACACACGCTACCATATAGCCATATACGAGCCATGTTTCCTAAAGGTCTTTTCTCTCACCTCGGTAAAACACTCGGTGAGTGACAGAGAGACAGACAGGCAGACAGCAGCTACGTACCGGCCTGTGGGCGCTTTGATCAGGAGGGGATTTGTTTCTTTCTTGCCGTCTTCTTTCCAGTGAAACACGAAGCTGCTCCAGCCAGTGTGTTTCCTGTAAGAGGGACTTCTACAGACATGTAACTGTAGTCCACATCTAAAACTGTGCTGGCAACAAAGTTTCTGCAGGTAGTAATAGACGTAGTAATAGTAATAGTAATATTTATACTCGCTCGATTGGTCTACAAACGCGAACTGTAACACCACCACATTAAAATTTCTTAAAACAACCATATGTTTGTTATTTAGGCTACTTGTTATGTGTTTGTATTATTTCAAATGTTTCCGACATAATAAGAGAAATCGGTTATTTTATTCGAGTTAATGGTGTGTTTCATGTTGTCGCCTGTCTCTAACTTCCAGCAGCCTACAACACAGACAGACCGAGAGGAATGACGTTACCCACCGTGACCAAGCTTACCTGAACCAAACTTTGTCATATCACTTCGTCTCTGAACATTTCTAACAGTGCAGTTGTTTTCGTTTCCGTTGTTTGGATGAGAGACCTATAGCGGCAGAAATCGGACCTGTCGTGTGGTTAGATTCATTCATTTTTTTGGCGTCGTTCAAACAAAGTAGACCTTCAAGGCTGCACCTTCACATATAAAATTCCCTCAGTTATAACCACCTATCATTGCTGTAATAAGATAATAGTACTTGGTTATTGAGTAAAACAAAGTGATTAAATTTCATGTTATGCGAAGTTTTGTGTTCTCCTTACCAAATTTAAATCCAAGATAGCATTATTGGACAAGTAAAAATCTTTAACCCTCTTTCACCTTTATTGTTTCAGTGCGAAAGTAAATGGCATTTTTTCTCTTTATTTTCTTTTTCAACCACGCACATATACACTGTTAAGAAAATTAAGGCAAGTGTGAAATTCACTAAGTCACATCTGGTAGAAAGCTTTTTTACACAAACCATGCAGGGTAGAGAGTTTTTTGTGATTTTGCGTTTCTTCTCATCTACTGTGCAACTGGTTATAAAAAAGGCAAAAGAAGGTGGGGTTTGTAGCTGGCAGAAAATAAACAGGGTGAAGGTCCTCTAAATGTAACCTCTTATTCGTGCTTCCTTTTATTGCAGGAAGAACTGAATCAGGAAAGGCTCAAGTTTAATAATCCAGGTATTACTGAATTTTAGCATGAATTTAAGAACAATTGTTTTGAAATGCACAGCTCTATTATTAATCCACAAACTAACATTTTCTATTTTATATATATTTGGACAGTCTTTTAACTACAAAATACACATATACACAATGATATGTAATAATAAATGTGGTATGCTGCAGCTGAAACTGAATCTTACATGTGCACAAGGTTAAAAATATTTCATAAATACTGTTTGATACAACATTAATTGTACATATAAAAGAATCTCATTGAATTGATATTCATTGGTCTTGCAACACAGCCTTTTTCCTTTAATCTTTTGTTTGTTGTTGTTGAATAACTGCTTGCAGCTTTAATTTACTTTAGTGTTCATAGATTATGTTGGTGCTTTGATGGACTGGTTATAAATACTGGCTTTGATATTTTTGTCTTATTTAAGAGACAAACAGCTGCTTTGTATTTCCTGGAAGTACTGCACGTATAAAAAGTTCCATGTCTGTAAATGGTGAGCAGTGTTTAAGTTTGTGTTGTCCAGTGTTGGAGCTCAGTTTGGGTCACTGAAACTTGTCTGCAGCTCTGATCCGGAGGGGGAGTTTCTGCAGGTCAGATGCTTAGTGGCTACTTACCTCTTTGTTTCAGAGCAGTAATACAGATTTGCTGTAAGATGTGTTTCCATCCGAAAGAGTAACTTGGAGTTTGTTTCCTCCCATTTTTGTGCTTCAGTTAGTTCCTGTACTCTTCCTCTTCATCCTGCAGCTTTTCTTGCCATCGTTTCTTTCTTTTTCTTTCTTTCTGCCTTCTTCCATTTCCATCTCAATGTATCTTTGTTCTCTCTCTTCCTATCTTCTCTTGATTTTCCTCATTTTCTCAGCTGTTTGTTAGTCCACCTGCCTCATCAGAAATTGATTTCCTCTCCACCCATCTGTTTTGGGTTTCCAGCCTCATCCTGTCCTCACCACATGAGGGACAGAACAAGCTGAGCTCCTCTTGACCAGACCTCAACATTCATCTCCATCTGTCTGAACATGAAACACATTTAAACTCTCTCCTGGCCATGTTAGCATGAGAGGGCAGCCTCTCCTGGTCCACCTGAAGAGACGAGACTCCAAGCTTCCTCTGTTTCTCTCTGCTCTGAGTTTAAACTCTCAGATCTCAGATCTCAGATCAGATTCAGAGGAAGTGTTTAGTTTGTGCCACAGACAGGGTTCACTCCCTGCAACCCTACATCGATTGTCTATGTGTGTTTACATAGCTCACATAACAGTGTTTGAATCAAAACGACTGTCATTTAATCTGTGTGACCTCCCTCTGGAATCAGACAGTAGGGACAGAATGTAAAGGAAACCCTCCTACAAAAGCATATAAAACATTAAAAAAAATGATTCATGCAGTAATTAAGGAAGGATGTGGCATCATCTGTGTCCTGCAGCTCATTTCACAGCTCATTTCATGCAGAAGTCCCTGTGCTTCCCGGAAACTCAGAGCCAAAACGTTTGATGAGGTGCTACAACTTCCACCCTGACTGGTGAGACGAAGAGCAGCAGCCCTTCGAACAAAGCAGCATAACTTCTCTCTAAACCCGGTACATTTGTTCAGTTGGAGCTCTTTGTGGAGGCAGAGTGATGAGTTTCTGCCATAAATGACAGCTGGGAGTGGAGCCAGTGTCATTAAGGCAAAAAGGCAGACACCATCATTCAGCTGGCCTCTCCCTCCTGAAAGCCTTCGTACCTAAAAACACAGTTTTGGCTTCCTGCTTCTTGCACACACACACACACACACATGTGCTGAAGGCAGACATGATGATGCTCCCTCACACACAAAAAAAAAAAAACCCATTTGCAGGTTCTCACCTTTCTGTTAGTTTCCTTCTGCAGATGAGACCAAACCTCACGCCTCGAAACACACACTGCAAATTAAAGTCAGTAATGAAGACATTTACAGATTAAAAAAAGTGACAGGGAACTGTCGAAGCTCAAGTTGTACGAGACTTAAAACTAAATCAGTCCTTCATCCAGGGTACGGATGCATCTCCTGGTGAACATCCACTCTAAACTCAGATATGATTCTTATTAAAAGCAGCTGAATCCATATTCTCATTACACTGGAGCAGAACTGTGCCTCCTCAGCGGGGAGCCGTCACTCCCTGCAGTGTTATCTCTATCTCTGAAGTCATTTGCCGAGCTCTGACTTCACATTAAACTCCGAAATGTGAGCTTCCCACATCTTCTTTTACATCACCACAGGACTTACAATGAAAAGACTTTCTGTGTGGAAAGTTTGTCTGATTTCTCTGTAACTGAGAAATCACTGCAATGATTTCATCAAAAATGTCATATAAATGCAATAAAACATGACATGAAATGTGCAGTTTAACATGACAAACTGTTCAAACTGCACTCGCGTTAAATATCATAGAGTCTTCTGCTTATTCTCATCACTGAGGCTCATCAGCAGGAGCAAATCATCTAATCAGATGTAGATTTACTGAGTAAGACTTTCCAGCTGTGACATGATGTCAGGAGCTCCTCACTGTGAATCGCTTGTGTTTCATGTCAAGTGTCTGTCAAAACTCCTCTTCCTCTCACGATATGTAGGTTATTCTATTTTTTTAAGTGACAAACTCATATTTCGAGGTTGTGAGCAGTCTGAGGATTACTGCGATGATTTCACTTTAATAGAGGAATGAACTCAATGTTTTGAGCTCTAATAACTTGGTTAACGAGTCACTTTGAAGTCACATGTAGCCCTCTGTAAAGATAATATTCTGACCTTTTATATAATAATGCAAATTTGTCCTCTAGAACTCTGTTTTTTGTTGTTTTTCCTGGATTAAAGAAGTGTTTAGGAGCACAGTATCCGGATGAAACATGGACTGCATGCTTTGCTTATCTCATAAAGTTCCTGCACAGCCCTTTGAGCTCTCTAATATCAACTTCAAATAATGCAAAGTCCCCCGCAAGGTAGAAAACAAAAGTCTCATCCATTTTTCTAAGAAGTGCACAGGCTACTGTAATTTAAAAGATCACACGCTGAGATCTGGACATGTCCAGCCTCAGAGACAGATATCAGTCTCAGCGCCGAGCCTCGTCACATCCCTTTTCTTCAGAGTCTTCGGACGAGCGGTGACAGATCTGAGAGATGTGGCGTGAGTCCTGCTGCGGGGGGGGATGAGCCTGATAACATCCAATAAAACATCAACGGCAGCTGCTCCGTCGCTGTAAAACTGTAAAGAAAGAAGAATGAGTTGGACCAGAGTCCAGTCAGACCACAGAGCAGTGAAGGGAGACAGCAGCTGGACCACGACTGGAGGCCCACAGTTCGGTTTTGAGAAAGATGATGAAAATATTAAAAAATGAACATGAACAACAGCGTTAACATACTTCCATATGATCTGAGTCTACATGCAGCCTGTTTTCAATCTGCTGCTGTAGCAACAGAGATAATTCAACATTAAGACACAGAGTCTTGTTTTTGTACGTATGCAAAGCAGGTCGAAGCACGAATCCAATCCCATTTTCAATTTCATACGGTGCTTTTTTTTTTTTTTCAATGAGTGCGTCGAGTTGCTGTTTTCACGTCCCAACATGAACCTGGATGCACTGAAATGGACAAACCAGCGTGACGAGGGGTGAGTCTGCACAGATACGCTTGTGCAGCTCAGTCCTACTGTCAATTTCTAGCTGAAAACAAGCTTGCAACACTGTGCAACGCGGCCGACTGGCTGTTTTTGTGGCTTTGGTGGCCCACAGTGTGCACGAGCAGAAGTATCCAAAATACCACAGACAGGTTGGGTGGATTTCCTGTCTGCACCCACACAAGCTGCCAGTATTTGAGCTGCACCTGACGCCTGATGAAAAAATAGAGCCCGGAGGGTGTTTTCCTCTTTATTTTGTTGTTTACAAGAATGACAGATCACAGATGATGAGGAGGAAACATAAAATGAAGGACAGAAGAAGAATGATAACGGTGGAGGACGAAATCAGAAAACAAGACAAAGAGGAGGCAGATAAGAAGAAATGAAATGAAACGGAGCCAAATCTCAATGACAATGATCCCATTTAATCACAACACGGTGCTGAATCGTATTGTTACTGCAGTTTGGTGGATATTTTTTGCTGCTACAACAGCTTTAAAGCTAAAGTCAGTTTAAAAAACACTCACAGTGTGTGTGTTTTGTTCGTTCTGTCCAAACTAACTTCCAACGCGGACGAATATTTGCATGCGCTTTAATGTCTGCTGGAAGAATCCATTCAGAGAGTTCAGTCTGTGCAGTTAAAGGAGTCTGTAGTTTGACTGCTGCTTTGTCTGCAGATATCATCACAAATTCACTCACATCTACATCAGTGTGCAATCAGGCCAGTAAAAGCTGCTTTAAAAGTCCATCATTAAACAAAACACTGCAGAGTGATTTAAAACATTTGATTCTCATGAATTTCCTCCATTTAAAAGATAATTCATGTCCTCAGTTGTTTAATCTCAAGCCTGTGATTGAAAAATGAATAATTTCACTATTTTCCTTCGTTTCTGACAAATGTCTTTTTCTCCACTGATTTTTTTATCTCAAGGAGATCAGAGGTTAGAGTTTGGGGTTTTAAACAAACATTTGTTTGGATCTCTGGATGGTAATCCGTTTGTTCTCCTGAATGAAGGGTTTTTGGTTTTTTTTACTCCTCCAGCAGGTGGAGGATTCATTGTAGTGGACAAAGAGGAGGGTCGCCTCAGTTCTTCGTCACGGTTCATCAGGTTTAACAGCTCCGTCCTCGCTGTCACGAATCAGCTGGATGAGCTTCTGTTGGTCTGCTGGAGGAAGCTTTGTGGCAGAAAAGCGTCGCTGTAGTAAAAACAGCATTCCTCTATAAAAAAAAACACAGATGTGTTGATGTGTTGATGCTGTTAATAGTATCATATCGATATACATTCATTCAGAATAATTAAATGCAGTCGACATGTTCGTAGGCATTTATTCTGATCAATAGACTGGTTCATATTTTTCATCTTCTTTCTTTTAGGTCTTTTTTTTTTTAATGTAAAGACCTTCATAAAGAGAAAGAGAGTTCATTCAGACGTGACGACGTTTCAGATCCATAGTTTTGTTTTTTGTTTTCATTTTTTACATGAGTGAGGATTGATCGGTTTCTTTTTTTAACCAGAGTGGATTGAATATCTTGACAGTGATCAATACAATCACTGTCCTTTATGAAATCCCTGTTTGTGCATCTTCACATCTCAAGTCCCTGGAATTTCACATTTGCCAGGCGGCAGGTAATGAGCATTTAACACTCTGCTTTAACACCTGTCAGGAAAAAACTCTCTCTTTCCTCTTTACTCCCATTAAAACAGCTCTTTTATGGAGCTGCAGCCTGTTGAATGAAGGTGACAGTCACAAACATTATGTGAGAACATTTTCAGACAGTGAATGGCAGGAAATCATGATCCTCTGTGAGATTTTTGTTGTTTTTCTTGAAGGTCTCTCCAAAGAGTCTTTAAAGGACAGCAGCTGGATTTAGTTTTTTTTTTCTTCCTCTCTACTCATTTCCTTTTACACGGTAAAAAGGAATCGATGACGGCAATTTTTTCTTATTTCCAAGTGCAATTTTTGAGCCTGTTCAATCAGGCGAGTGCATATTGTTTTTAAAGACTGTTAGGTGGTTGTTAGGAAGATTTAATGGATTCAGTGTATATTTCAAAGACGTCGACGTGTCAGTTTAAATTGCAAAAATATACTTAAAACGCCGCGAGGGCGCCATTTAGCTTAACCAACATGTAACTATTGTCTTTATGGACGATTAAAGTGAAATCAAGTGAAAGGTCATAACAGAAAGAGTTCAGGACAATCGGTTTTACTGAACTGTTGTACAGCGACAGACTACAACACTCGCAGGAGCCGTAAAACTCACGTCTTAAACTGTCACAGTATTTTTTTAAATCTCAGTCTGAGGAAGCTGTTAAACAGTGTGCAGCCTGCATTCACTGTGGTTATTACAACGAAAATATTAAAAAAAAACATTTCACATGTTTTCCTGCACATTACATCATTAATTAAGAGTCCTTAATTAAAAATTTCCTTCTTCACAGTTTGTGATTTCCTGGTGTCATATTGGCTCCTGATTAGTTCGAATTCAGTTTGAAAACTGTTGTAAACTGACTTCTGATCCACTGTAAAGATGTTGTAGTTACACATTAATCTCTGCAGAGTTTAATAACTCTTTTAATGTTTTTGCATTTGCTGTTTAGTCAGTAGGGGTCAAAAAGTCCCATTTATTTATACCAGGTTTCATCCTACATCCATCAATTTTACATATTCAGTGTAAAGAAAGCTTGATCATCATAACAATCATGTTTTTTCTCTCATTTGTAAGCAAACACCTTCATAAAAGTCTCAGAAGTCTTTGAACAGTTCAAGCAAAAGAAGAAAAACAGAGTGTGATCAGGTTTCAGAAACTATAACCACCACACAGGATTTCTCACCAGTTGTGTTTTAGAGATTTTAATAACGTTGGAGGAAAAAAAAATGATTGAAAAGTAAAACTATTTTCTGTCTGATTGTTGATCGCAGACAGATGGTTGTTTTTACATCAGGACCCTTTTAACCTCAGAAAGTCCTACATTTCCCTTCAGTTTAATCATAAAATTAAAAAAATATCTTGTTAGCGTTTTACGCTGCAGAGGTCAGATGATTCACTGTTTGTCTAAATAGACGAACAAAAGATAAAAAAACTGCTTTGAATTTATTTCAGCAGTTTTCTATGTGTGAAAGCTGCAGTCCAACCTTCAGAGAGAGAAGTTCAAACATAAGTTCAACATTAATATTCATCATGGGTTAATTTATACATTTTCTACGCAGAGCTAAAGCCTTTAATTATCTATTTTAGCCTCATGCGCTGAAACTAATTCTGTTTGCTCATTAACACTTTGTCAACACTCATCGGTGATCCTATGAGTATCACTTAAAAGTGAAAGTGATAATTAAATTCATTTAATTTAAAAAAGAAGTGTCCTAATTGGATTATCTAATAATTCTATTTTTGTCCTAATTTGAATTTAAGTTTAATCAGTTAATATTTGTGCAGAACAATAAATTAAACATTAGAAAAATACTTTTTTTTTTAAATCCACCATCTATAACACTGTGTGTGTTGATGGTTTCTCCTCACTGAGGAAGTTTCTGTTCCTGCAGCAGTTTTTTTTCCTCATCAGTTAGTGCGACCAGAAGCACCACCGCTCCGTGTTTGATCTCCGTGTCTCATCTTCCTCCTCCTGGCTCGTCTGCATATGAAAGCCCACAGCTCGAGGCCTGCTCGCCCTCACCTCACACACTCCACCATTGATCCATACAGCACAGGGGTTTGTGGAGTGTATCTGAATAATCCACACAAAGTCGACATTAACTGGTCCTGCCTCTGCTGCTGAAGCCTGCAGCCTCTCAATGGATGTGAGATTGTGCAACTTCTAAACACATGCATGCAAAATAAATATACAAATGTAATATTTCATCTAATTTTACCCATTTGATCTCACATTTATTTTTATTTTTAAGTCTTATCTCCTGTTTTTCGTCCATCTCATTTTGTCCTATTGATAAACATTATTTCCATTTCCATCATGTTATTGCAGAGGTTTGCTTCTCCTTCCTCTTTTCTCTCTTATTGTTTTAAAGTGAGATACAATCAAACTCTCCATGATGGAAAATGCAAATTAGAAAGAATCAACACCCACATCAACCTGTTTCTCACAAGGCTCTTAGTCTCCTGCAGCTCCTTGTTCAGGTTGTCCAGGAGATGCAAATAGATTATTTGTTGGACACAGCAAGATTTTAAACATTTTTATTTTTATACAATTTCATGTCTGTAGAAAGATTATGATAAAGGACTGTCCTCAGTATTGTGACAGAGTCGATATGTTGCACATGGCAAAGAAGTACAGCTCTGAAATTTCTGCACCCAACAGTGAAAAATGGACTTTTACACCTCTGACAAAACGGCCGCGTATCTGCTAGAACGTAAGAGGGTCAGAACTCAATGTGAACTGGTCTTTTGTCTGTAAAACACACAATGTGAATGAGTTATTAGTTTATAATGTCAACAGATACACAGAACGCAGCGTGTCCTCTTTTCTTTCTCCTCTCTGGACTGTTATAAATATAAAAAAAACTACAACAATAGCACCATGTTTTTTAACCAGAATGAGCTCTGACACTTTGTGAAACACACTTTTATTTCTCTGCTGAGGACAAACAGTGGCAGCGATGATGACACGGACGCTGAAAATAAAAAGATCTCTGACATCGAGCGGCAAATTTTGTTAATTAAATGTCTCTCAACTCGAACAAAAGAAAAACAAAATTACCTCTTAGTGCTAATAAGTAACAGAAAGGGAGGAAATGCGAGCCACGTTATCCCACCATTAAATCTATTTAATTAACCAGTATTATTTGAGCAATGCGCGGTGGCTCCGCATGTGAGAATTACACATCAAAGTGACCTCGTCCTTGTAACCAGATTTTTAGTGACCAATTATCGGCTCTAACAACTAAACAGGAGACAGCTCCAATAAACGTCTCAGCGGATGAGCTTTAAGCTTTAAATGTTTGGCATTAACCTCTGAATCTAATCCATAGTTACAAAAAAAAATCATACCAGTAGCTTATGGAACAATAAAATATCTGCACATGCATTTAAATGTGTTTATGAGCAGAAACTGTCTCACAAATTGGGCCCATTTTATTTTTAATAACCAGTATTTTACAAGCAGCATAAAATCTTGGCAGAGGTTTTTTTAGAAAGTGGCTCACTGGCTGCCAGTCGGTCGGCATTTAGCATCTAACCTTTAACAGGAACATTTCAAAATAAGACTAACTCGACGTCCAGCTATGTTTTTCCAGAGAGAATCCAGGCACAAAACCTCCATGAGTGAAAAAGTCAAAAAAAAAGCCAGGAAACAGTTTCCAGAAGTTTCAGAGCTTTGTGGCCTGTTCCAACTTTCAGAGCCCATCTCTCACAGAAGTGACCTGTTTGCTCACCTTCGATCCACTCGATGCTAAACGCTCAGCAACTGATGACTCTTCTGGTCAACTTCCTATCGACGAGGAAATGTCTTAAAAAAAATTAAGTTTTAGGTTCAGGGAAGTTAAAGTTCGCTCTGTTTGACAGCTAAATCTGTGATGATTGGCAGAAGTGATAAGTTTATGCAACACATGTAAAAGAAAAGGATGCAACTGTTGATAGTTTAAAAGGTTCCCAGGGCTAAAATATTTAGCCAGAAGAAAAGAAAGTAGTTTTCTTTCTGTTCTGGCGGAGAAAAAGTCTAAACTTGCTCACTTTTTATCATTTAAGATAATTCCTTACTGATAAAACTTATGATGTTTTTTAAAATCTACTGACTTCTAAACTCCTTGACTCATGTTTTGATGCGATCGGGCATTTTTGAAGCAGTTTCATTTCTTTTTTCAGGTCTTTAGCAGCAGTAAAACATGACATATCTTGATCTTTCACATCTCTGGTCGTCATACAGAGCATCTAAGTATCTGTAATGTCTCAGCTCTGATTACTCTCAGTTTTCTCTTGCTGTCAGACTCAGTCCCTCCCACTGTAAGTGTCAATCATTTCCAGCATCTGGCTCTGGTTGCTGCCAGCGGGGCCGATCTGCAGGTCTGCGTGTGAACCGAGTGTAGCGTGCTGCATGAGGAGATCCTGCTGAGATGGTTTCACAGTTTGGAAAATGAACCCAGGAAAAAAAAAACAGGATGGCAGAGAGTCAGAGACAGAGTGAAAATGAGTATTTGTGACTGTAGGAAAGAGTTTGTAAGAGCTTTATTAACATTCCCAAGATCCATTAGAAAATGTTTTATCATTGAAAATCATAATGTTAGAAAATTACATCTAATTTCAACTATAAATAACTGCACTGTAAAATAAAGTGCAGATAATTGTCCCAGCTATGTGGATGCATTATGTCCATTCTTCTTCTCTTATGGCTCATCGTGACTCAAAAGATGCTAATCTGAAGACAGAAGAAGTCCGTTTAGTTTCCTCTCCGTCCTCGCTGTCTCTGTTTCCTGCAGAAAAGAGAAAAAGCCCAGAAATCCAGGCTCTTGTGACAGTAATGGCCTCTTCGTGTCTGCTTAACAGTCATTACATCAGTACAAACAGTCTGTGAGACGCACTGCTACATCGTCCTCCGCATCAGTAAAGAACAGCGGCATCACTTGAATCCTAAAGCTAAACGAGCTGAACTCAGATCAGATCAGAGCTGCAAGAGGACTTTACCGTCCTACGAAGACTTTTAATTTAACTGACAGTGGAAAAGCATCTGCATTAATGTCAGAGTCAATCAGAGGCTGTTTATCCTCTTGTCTCTCTTTAATTTGGTTTGGTCCTCGTCTGACGGAGAGCCTGTTCAGTTTTGATTGAAACTGACACGAGATCAGATTAAAACTACGAGGGAATTTTTCAAACGTGATCAGACACTCGATCTGTCGTCTCTGTTCAGACAGTAACGAGCAGATGGAGGGCAGATGTTTGAATTTGTGTTTGAGGTTGGTGCGAGATGCTCAAACAAGTTTGAACATCCACATAAGAAATAAAACATTTTCAGGTTTTTTTTTTATTCACTTCCTAGAATTTGTAATTTATAGCATTAATGAATTGCCACAAATAATTCAGAGGCTGAACTGAGCTAAATTTCTCCGTCAAAGTGAGTCGCAAAGATGCTTTAATGCGTGTTTGTCTGCTGGCTGCTGATACAAATGGCTGCCAAGTGTCTTTGTGTTTCCCATCAGTCCTTTCACCCTTACAAATCCTCCGACCGACAGAAAACGAGCTGCTTCGTCGCTCGGCCTGATGACTTGTTCGGAGAAAAAGGTTGAAAACTTGCTCACGTAACTCAGCTCGGCTTTTTTTTCGCCTGTTGAACAGTTAACATGTCAGACTTCGAGCCCCGTCCTCTTTATTCCTCCTCGATACTTATCCATTAGGCGGTAATGAGGTGACTGTGCAGAAGGTTAAACACATGCATGTACATCTGCACATCCGCTAATGGCTCGTTCTCGAAACAGCTTGTCAAATCTACTCAAATTAAAAATTCACACAGCCAAAACACAGAGAGAGTGCGACTGACGGAGAAAATCCATGTAAAGTCACCGTGGGGTTTTTTTTTTCCTACTTTTAATTTCTTTTCTTCTCTTTTTTTCTCTCTTTCTCACACTTTGACTCCAACGTTTTCCTGACATGTTACACATTTCTCTCCATTCATTTCAGACCTTGTTTTTTCTGCAAAGTCAGGAGGAGACAAATTTCCTGCGGCACCAAAAAAACCTCACATCTCCAAACCTTCACAGCAAACACACACACACACACACACACAAGCATGAGTGAAAAGAGCTGAGATGAAAATCTTTTTGGTCAGAAGTGCTTTAAGTGGCTGCCTCTGCTTCTTTTGTCACTTTCAGTGGATTATGTCCTCCTTCCTGTCTCTCTGCCTTTGTTCTCTCTCTCTCTCCCTCAAATTACTTCCTCTGTTGCAGTTAATATCATTTTTGGTTGAAGGTTCACGTATTTTTTCAAAAGCCACCGTAGTTGTTCATCCTCATGCAGAGGATTAATGATGCAGCTGCTACGAGGAGAATAACTATGACTAAAATCCTGTTTTATGTGGATCACATCCTACAAAAGCTACTTTTTGACTTTGCAGACCTTTTTTTTCATATAAATTTCTGCCGTTAAATTCCCTCTTTTTAATTCTTTATATCGGTCTCTTCAGACACCATCTGCTAATATACCGAGCCCTTTTTCCACCACATCTCATCTCCACATCATCTGACCTCAGGCCAGCCTCTCTCTCTCTTGCTGCCATGCCAGACTGAGCTGGCACACGCACACAAACACTGTCTCGGCTTGGCACGGATCGGCTCCTGTCAGCCTCTGTTCCTACAGGAGACATCAGCTAATTATGCGATAAGAGAGATGAGTTTTCAGCAGCTGGATTGTCTGAGCCAAAGCTGAAGCCCTGAAAATTTTCAGAGATGTCTAATGATCTTATTTTTATAGATAATTCTCCCTCGTCACTGTTTTAAGCTAATGTGCTTTCTGAGTCCTGATGTCTGATCAATTTATTTCTTTTTTTCAATGCTTGTAATCGCATCATCATGTCGATCCATCTGAGGAGTTTTTCACAGAAAAAGCTGCAACTTAATGTTCATTCTTGAGGAAATGTGCATCTCTCCGTCTCTCTGAGATGATTTTGTCACTTTATTTTAAGAAAAGCTCAGAAATCTTTCATCACCTGTCATCTGAGAGGATGAGGATGATGAAAAGAGTTAAAACTGACATTTATCTTCCTATTATTGGAGTAGAAGTTGTAATATGCAACCAAACAGTAAGCAGAGTTTTTTAATCACACAAATTGCCATAAATCTGTATTTTTATTTGCATTTTTTCATTGCTAAGATGCACAACTTGTTTCATTTATTGCAAAGACTTGAATCTGATTTCGTACGTGTACAGATTTGTGTTTTAATCTTATTTCTTCTCTCCCTTTTTCTGTTATTTTCTCCTTTTTTTCTAAACGTCTATCAGTTTTTTCTTCTGCTGATCCTGAAATACTGATAAAACACATTTCGCTTCGAATCCTATGAACTGTGAGAGGTTACATGCAACAGCATTAGTCTGCTGCGTATCAAGTTTGTGAAGATGTTCATGTTTAGGTGATTTTCTCCGTATGTTTGTGGGTTCAGATGGAAAGTAATAGACTGTTGGATCATGTGATTTATTCTTAAGTGGTCAAATATTTTCTCTCACAACCAAAGCAGCTCTAAAGTGTGATCACATGCATGTTTATGGTGTGAAATATCATGAGTTCATGAAGTTCTAGTCATAAATGCACACAGGATGTGAGTTGGACAGTGAGGAAATGTATTTTTTCTTCAACTGTGGTGCTTGAACTTCTTGCACAGTTTGATTATTTAACATGAAGAATGACTGAGATGACTGAAGTCATGATGCTGGATGTTTGTTGCTGGAGACAGAGTGAGTCATAGTTGTCTGACTCTTATTATTTGAACCTTTGCTTGTTCATCGTCTGCAGACGTTTATTACATTTTTTTCTGGTCTGCAAACTTGACAGCAGATTTTTTTAGTACTATGTTCAATCTATTTTTTCATTTTTAAGCACTACGTGTTTTTTTTTTTGATTAAATTGTTGAGTGGTGCAAGAAGAGAGCCTGATTTTATGTACATTGTCTCATGACAGATGCCAGGAAGTATTGCTTTTATTTATATCAGTTTTGATATATGTGTGTGTGTGTGTGTGTGTGTGTGTGTGTGCAGCGTGTTTATACAGCCCTTATAAAAGAGTGTGACAGCTGGATACATGAGAGCAAGGTTCTGTAAAGCAGAAGATATCAAAGGGCTTCTCTGATATCACAAACACACTCACAGACAAAGACACTCCGGTGAGACGTTCAGAGTCACCCGAGAATCTGTGTGTTGGCTCTCTTTTAGTGATTCAGTCAGCGTCTTTTCCCAACAGACATCAGGAAATGTCAAAACACACACACACACACACGCACACACACGCACACACACACTCACACACACACACTGGTAGGTCCAGCAGCCTATAACCTGTGCTCCTCAGCGAAGCAGAGGCTCACCTCCTTCTTCTCTCTCTCTCTCTCTCGTCGCTGTGTGTGTGTGTTGTGTAAATTACAGCTGAGAACAGCAAACACAGGCTGTTCTCCTGATGTGCCACTGAAGTGCTGATTTAGACCGTGTGCTCACCGATGTTAACATGCAGAGGTTAAATACGGATTGTTCTCGGCGGTGAGGTTTCTCCAGGCTGTGACAGAAGCTCACCCACACACAGGAGGGGAGGGGGGGGGTCCTGTGATATTTACTGTACAAGCTGTGGTTAAAAGGCAATGAGATGTGAAGGCTTACATAAACAGGATGACATATTTTCTATATATGCAACCTGTTTTGTGTTGGAAATGAGTACTTATATTATGGTTACTGAGGACAGCTCATCAAAACCGACCTCCGCACTGATGCAAACCATTACACAGAGTCTCTAAGCGATCCAAGTGATGAGCCGACACTTCCAAACGAGACAGAGGCAGACAGATGTGCACCATCAGCAGCGTCTTAACATACAATCAGGTAAAATCTTAACTCACCCAATTTATTCTCATCTTGTTTGGAACAAGCGGGAGAAATCATTAGAAGCCGCCGCATGCATCTCTAAACGAAACACGGCAGACACAGTATCGACTTCAGCCTAATCAAGCTCTGTATTGTCAGCAAACCCTTGAGCTCAAACTAATTAAGAGTCAGTCATTAGACCGAGCATGTTTTTTTTTTTTATTATGCGCTAAATCAAATAATGTTTATTATTTAATTTCTCATTTTATGTGATATATGTGATACATAGTGATTGAATAAATCAGGTCCTTCTTAAATGTTCTGACCTTCACATTCTCACCTCCGCTTTTTAATTTAACATAACATTTTCTGAAGTGTGATTGCAAATAAATCACACAAAGTTGTGTTTAACTCACACATTTTTCTCTCGCGTATGAGGTCCTGTTGACTCTTTAAACTCCTTCACACACCGGGGCTCTCCTTGGTGAGACTTTGCAACCACTTCTGAGCCACTATCTCCTTTAAAAAAAAAAAAGAAGAATCAAACATAGCAGTAATTTTTCACACTGACATCCAAAGTTTTGCTGGAGGACAGAAGGAGTGCGAGCTGGACATTAATTATAAATCAAGACACCTAGAGGTCGGGAGCTTTCAACGCAGTGTTCAGTGGGAGACATGAGCACGCTGCATTAATGTGGACTTTCTCCCTAATGAGGGAGTGTAATGAGGAGGACCGGCTTTTTCCCTGCAGTGATACGTTTCTGATTTGCAGAACCGTAAAAAACCCAGAAGAAGTGTCTGCGAGTCGAGATTTCACAGGACCGAACTTCTCTTCTAATGTCAACTGTGTGTGTTTGATGTCGGGGAAAAACTTTAATCTTTCGCAGAATTGAGTTTCACGTCGGGTTTTTATTGAAACTGTTTTACACTGATGTGTTAACGCCGTCACCCGCCCACAATGGGATTCAGTCATTACACATCCACCTACTGTCTGCATCACTATGTTAAAGTCCTTAAGCCTTTTAAAATTAGTGATTCAATCCCAGTAACATTAGTAATAGTATTTTGGGAGTGAAGCGCTGCAGCTCTGAGCGAAAAATCAACTCAATTTTCTTTGAACTGCAGCAGAAACTCGAGGCAGAGAAACTATAAATCCTGTATCAGCTCTGTGGCACTGAGGGGTGATCACTTCCCCATACAGATGTTCATTCATCACCGTTTTGTGTCGTGTAATGTATTACACAATGGTTGGAGTGATGCGTCACTACTCAGATTTAGTGCTTTTGTCTCATGCACATATTCCACATGATTTCAATAAGGATTGAACCATTTTTCAGTCATGAAATCACATATTTGATAGAAGCAGACTGGTGATTCTTCAAATTCCGGGGGAAAAAAAGAGAAATTCATGATGAAACAAAACATGTTTACGTGCTGAAAGGGTTGTTTCTCCTGAAAGCAGCTGTGTGCTGTATGTTTAGTATCGTTAGTGGTTATTAAACCTTGAAATTTCAAATATCTCCCGTGGACCGTAAAACCTCCAGCCCTCTGTGACTTCACTTCACTCTGACAGTTTTCTATAATCTACTACAAGTCTCCCCCAGCCTCTTACATCAGTGCGAACACTCAGTAAAGTTTTACCCCGGATTTGTTCCTTGTTAGAGCTGAATATGTGGAGATAAAAATCCAAAGGTCAACTGTTGGTTTTAATTGTTCAGTAGCGAAGTTGCTGCTCTGCTCCCTTCCTGTCTGACCGCTGAGGTCTGAGGATCAGAGGTGATTTGTGCTGCTTCACTGATTCCTGTAATAATGAGTGAGCAGGGTAAGAAGCCGTTAAGTGTCCTTGGTTATCTGGATCGTTCCTCGGTGTAAAGTAGCTTTAGCTGGTTGACTTTCTTGTACAGTACAGAAAGAAAAACCTGCTGCCGGTCAAATGTGAGCCTCTGCTGCTGCCCTGCTGGCTGTGAAGGTAGATGAAGTCTGATGAATCACAGCAGAGCAGCAAGAGACCGAGAGGGATGTAGTGCTGGATGGAGAAGATGAAGGAGAGGGGAGGAAGGAGAAAAAGGCCGCCAGTCGAGAGGGAGGAACCATTGATTGATTCAGAGGAATGGAAGTGTGTGTGCATGTCTCTGTGCATGCATGTGTGTGTGTGTGTGTGAGAGAGAGAGAGAGAGAGTGAATAAGAGAGAAAGAGGAAGAAAAAGAGAAAGAGAGGATTTTCATTTTTTCACCTCTTCTTTCTGTCAGTATCTGTGTCTCTCCAGATGGATGCTAATGATGCCAGTTTTCCCTTCACTTGTTCTGGGAGCTGATTGTCTTACTGTGACACACATTCATGGTTCCAAACACAAACACACACACATAAACACAAACACACACACACACACACACACACAAAAGCTTCACATGCAAACCATTTTATGATAAATTCAATATTAACAACACAACTAACCATTCTGACTGTTGCAGTTTGTATAAATTATCATCAGGAATAATGAAAGTGCATATCATGACGTCTGAACATGCTGCGTATTTTAGCATCATTGCATTCAAAGATCTCTTAAAGCCTCTGATGGGAAAGCGTGTATAATCCACATGAACACCAGAGACGTGCAGGTTACATCTGATGAGCCCTGCATGTTTGGTGTGTTTCCTGCAGCAATTTCTCTCAATGTCACAGCAAGAGTGAAAAATAAAGAACAGATGGGATTACAGCAGCAGCAGCCGCAGCGACCGGAGAGATGGCTGCACCGGTCACAAGATACGTTCTTTCCACAGAGAGGCGTTTAAAATGTCCGCAGGGAAAACAAACGAGTGTGGCTGCACACCTACGCTCACACCCACCCACACACACACACACACACACACACACACACAGAGACACCTACACACACTGACACGGGAGAAAAACATGATGTGAAGAAGATCACACAGAGTCTCAGTTCTCAGTTTCAAGTCTTTGAACTTGTAGCTCCAGCAGAGTAAACATGTTTTTTTTAAAAAAGAACAAAAAAAAAAGATGAAAACAATGTTGCACAATCATCTGGGTGTGTGTGCTTGATTCTGATTGGCTGCAGGGTGTCCATCAATGCATGAATGTGGACACCTACCAAGTACAGTCGGTCCCGGTAAAACGGTCTGTTCGCTGTCATAAATTAAAGCTCTGGCTAGCTAAACTCAGTAACCATGGCGACAGGGATGCAGTCACAGCTTCTGTTTACAGTTTCCTGCATCGTATTAACAAGCTGACGTCTAATTACAATCTGCGAATTCAACATTTGAACCCGTTTGGCGAGTGCGACAACTCTGACAACTTGGATGCAGCTGAAGAAAAGAGGAGAGAAAAACAACAACAGAAGTAAACATCAGAGAATAGAAACGTTTTATTTTAATCAGCGGCTCATCCTCCGAGCGGGAAATGATGGCAACTTTAACCCAGAAGCTGTAAGACGTAGCCTACACCACCTCCGGCCTTGATGCTGAACTTAGTGATACTTTACTGATGCATAAGCGATCACCTCACACGCCTGCTGGACTCTCGAGGGTTTGATGATGCACATATATTCAATATTTGCACAATAATTTGTTTGCAGAAGTCTTTGTATTGATTTAAAGATAATGATATTGTTGGATTACAAACTTGTTTCAATGTTAAAGTTACTGTCCAGTTATATTTACTGTTTGTCCGCTGTGGATTAATATTGTTGACCTTGAATCTTGCTACCATGAAATATTTAAAATAGTTTAGTAAAGTAAGTTTAGTAAATTAAGTGGATAAGAAATATTTTCCTTTCGCTGAGATGCTTCTTCTTGTTTTCTAGATCAGTCAACATCTGCTGCAGTTAAACTCTATGAGACAGTAATGGTTATTCCAGGTGAAGTCAAACACTCGGATATTACCTGGAAAATCAAGTTGTGGCTCATAAAAACTTAAGATTTTGATTGCAAAGCTCAAGAAAACACAAATGAATTCTTGCATAGTTTTTTCTTTGGTAAGTTACAGTGATATAAGCATGATGATGCCCTTTTAGGTTTCCATATTCAGCAATTAACGGACTTGGCAGAGACAACAGTTTAATGCCCAGCTTCCACGTCGCCCATTAATTGCTGATAATGGACACCTTGAAGGGCATTTTCTCTTACATAATCATCACTGAAGTACAGCAATTAATGGACGCTGTTGTTTCAGGATATTTGTGCCTCATAACCGTGAGTTTTGCAGAAAAACAGAGCAAAACTGTAGACATCAACACTGACAGCAGCACAGCAGAGAAAAGCAGTTTGAAAGGGGAGAAAAGGGCAACAGCTAGTTAAAAAAGTACAGAATAAGCACCCGACCTTGATCCTGTACTGATGTTAGAGTGATTTTTTTTTTTTTTTTTCTGTTGGATGTCAAGTCATTGTCTGAACAGAGAAAAGCTTCACATTTCAACACATGAGAAGAAGCTATCAACAAGACTGCTGAAGGTGTTTTGTTCTTTCCTGCAGTCAAACGCAAACTCTTAATCCCAGTGGGAGCTCTGCTCTGGAGATCCAAAGGAAACAGAATACAGTTTAACTCCTGCTCCTGCTCTCATTGTGCTGTGATCAGATACGCTGTACATTTCTGTAGCAACGCCCGCAGGACTCCAATATGGAACAACACTCGTTTGATAAAAAAGAAAATACCTGTAGTGGCGTGATAGCATTTTCCTCTGAAATGAACTCCCTCTACGTTTACGCAGTTTGAGCTAATGTTGAGCAAATTCACACGATAAAGCCACTGCGTATTTCCAGCTCTCATGTGTCAGTACACACACACACACACACACACACACACACACACACACACACACTAATGTCTGGAGATGGAAAGTTCTCTCTCCAAATTGTTGTGGATA
>JAQMCX010017195.1:0-20438 GCA_029814765.1 Acanthurus leucopareius | reverse complement strand
GCTCCCATTCAGAAGACTCAAAGAAGTAAGAAGTATAAATATATCAATATATCAATAAAATTAAAACATAAGTACTATTGCGAAATAGAATATCTCTAGAAACCAAAAATGTAAATATAAATGTAAATGTACATTTGTTTTGTATCTACAAAAAAATAAAAAAAATATAGAATATGGCATATTGAGTATTGCACGTTGATGTAGTTATTGCATTGGATTATTGCACTGGATAATTGCACAAACTCCTCCTAGAGATATTATTATTCTGACTTGGGCTTGTAGTTGGGTTATTTTGTGTACACACTCTTACAACATCTGTGACGGAAGTTTATCAAAAACATTCAATTTTTTGATGTGAAGTGCTGTGACATGGCGCCCATTTTGAGCATCTTGCCATGAAGCAAAAATGCTTACAACTTTAACATTGTCCAATATGTATTAAACTTTACATGCAACATGCAACACAACATTTCAATACTATATTAACATTTGAGTGCCACCTTTTGGCAACAGGAAATGTTGTGTTTTAAACTTTGATGTGCTAGCAAGTTGGTCAAATCCACCTCATATTTAATCAGAAAAGCTTAATGACGGTGATGATATGTTGCAACTACTGTTTGTTCAAAGGACTTTGTTTGTTCAATCAAAAGGACTAAACCGTGGCAGCATGTGTTGATGATTTGCAAAGACAAATTAAGTTGTTGTAACTCTCCTGTTTCTTACAAATCTGTCCCATATTTTACATGGTGATTAAAAATTCCATTCTTAGGAAAATGATGTGCTAATTAGAAGTCCTACATATGGCACACCCTGGTAGCTACCTTGAGTAAACCTTGTATGGCAATGATAATGTGATTTACATTGAACGCTTGTGTGCACATTACTCTTCGTACGAAACTTGACACACAAGTACTTTTCTGGGCCTACTGGCGGCAGGGTGCAAGGGCCTGCTCAATGCTGCTTGCAGCTTTAATTAGGAAACAAACACCAAGGGTATGAGGACCCCATTGAAATTGCACCGTGTGCAAATGTCTGCAATGTTTGCAAATGCTCAGAATTTTTCTTGATAACTGAATTTTTGACAGCACTTTGCACAAATCTTCTTTTCCATGCATAAACTGCTGATATACTGCACCCTGGTGGTTGGCTCAGTCATACCGTGAAGCCACCCTCTATTTCCCACTTGGCATGTAGCTCACTGGGATAGTGACTGACCTGTGGTGATTGAGGTAATGTGATCAAATTTCATGCAATTCAGAATGCAGTGTTTAATATGTAGTTGTTTATTGTCTTCCAATTTGTCTGCTGTTTGCTGCTTAAAATAACTGGGCCTGACCCATTGCAGCTTAAATTTAATTTACAATTTTCTGTGTTGTTAATCTCCATGGTTTTTGCCGTCCCTCTGTAAGAAGGAAACCTGTTGATACTCGACACTGACAGGTCAGTCATCTCATGGGAGAGGGAGAAGATGTGCTGGTCTTTTCTATAGCTTAAGTCTTATTTTACTTTGGTCTATTTTTTTGTTTGATGTCCAGCTTTAGAAGAAAAGTTCGTTTGAAAAGTCGTTGCGATAAATCAAATCAGATCAAATTTTGTTTTAAGTTTAAAATCACCATGCTAAATGGTCCCAGTAAACTTTACAATTAAAAAAGTTCATGAGACAAACCATACAGGATTTTATGGCAGTCCACAGTAAAGAGGATAAAGGTGTTTTTTCAATCTGGATTTAAAAATATTTAGAGAACATGCTTTCCTAACCTGTGATGGGAGACTGCTCCATAGAAAAGCGGCATGATAGGCAAATGATATAAAACCAACTGATTTTTGTTAATAGGGGTATGACTGGATGACCAGTATGTAGAGAGTGAAGGGGTGTGGTTGTGTGTATGGTCTAACTAGCTCTGTTAGGTAAGGGGGTGCAAGATCATGCAAGGCCAAGTTAATAGGAGAACCTTATAGTCAGCTCCGGCCTCTACAGGTAACCAGTGAAGAGAGGCAAGGACAGGTGTAATGTGGTTGTTTTTTCTGGTTTTTGTCAGGATCCTAGCTGCAGTGTTCTGGACAAACTGCAGACTTCCAGTGGCACAACTAGGAAGACTCAAGAAGAGGACATTGCAATAATCAAGCCTAGAGGATACAAATGCATAGATTAAGATTTCAGCATCATGCAGGGATATGATAGGATGGATTTTAGCAATGTTTCTTGAATGAAAAGAAGCATGAATTCTGTAATTTTCTTGATTTGAGAGTAGGAGGTCAGACCAGGGTCAAAGGTAACACCAAGGATTTTGATGGTTTTGATTTTTGATTTAAAACAGCCATCAATATTGATGCTCATCTCTTCATACAGGTGCTTATACTTAATTGGTTCTACAAATAATATCTCAGTTTTGTCTGCATTTAGCAGCAAAAACTTTGTTTTCATCCATGATTTTATCTCTGATAAACAGGCTTTTATGTTTAGGAGTCGGGATATGTCATTTGATTTTACAGGTACCTATAGCTGAGTATCACCAGCATCACAATGAAAATGAATACCATATTTGTTAATTATTTCGCCAAGAGGAAGCATGTTGATGGAAAAGAAGTAAAGGGCCAAAGACTGAACCCTGTGGTATACCAAAGTTTACATTAGAGATTTCGGAGATTGTATAATGGTAACTGACATATTGAGTTATATTTGACAGATATGATTGAAACCATGAAAGCAATGTCCCTTGGATACCAATATGATTGTTCAGATGGCTTAGCACTATGCTGTGATCTATGGTGTCAGAAGCTGCACTCACGTCCAAGAGTAGTAGCAATGATGCTGAGTCTGAATCAAGAGGATTGTAAGAGGGTACAACCAGTCTGAGTCCCGGTTTTTGCATTGATCAGAGTATTTAAGGATTCAGTCTTCTTTCTGCAGGTGGGCGAGATTAGATTGTTATACTCAAATAGCTTATCTAATAACAGATCCGAACGTGTGAACACAAAACAGACTGACTTGTCTAGTGAGTTAAGACTGTTGCCTAGGCTTAATAAATAAAGCAAAAGGGGAAAACACCTGATCAGAGTGGAATACCTCAGCTGCTTGTCGTTGCTGGGAAAGGCCACGTGAAGAGGCCAAGGGTTTCCCGATTTATATTCCAGGTGACATTGTAGCCAGGTCTTGGAGACTCTCTGTTGCTTCTGCAGGGCGCATCCAATGACGGGCCGGGACTCTGATTCAAACTAGGTCTCCCTCTCAGGTGTGATTTCTGGGAGACCCGATGGTTTTGATGGCATTTCTTTGTCTCTTTGTCCCTTTGTTTCTTATCAGGCTTTGGGCTCTACATGCAGGCCTCTCGATGTTCAGAGAGTGAGGTTGAGGCCCAACATACCACTAAGTAAATTACAGTCATAATCCAATCATTCACAACACACTCATACATACAACATACTCATTTGGAAACAAATAACAAATTTAACTCAGGAATATATCTTTCCTACTACCCAAAGCAGCATATCCCTCATTTGCTCCCTCTAATTCAGATGGTGCTTTTCTTAAATGGAGTGACTTGGGAATATGTAGTGTCTGTGATCTTTATCTGGAAGGGGTGTCTGCTTCCTTTCACCAACTCAAAGAAAAATATGTTCTGCAATACCTTTACTTGAAAGGTTTACAAACTTTTTTTTGTAAACAGTGTCACAGCTCATGTCAATCAGATTATTTTTTCTTTTTAATACCTGCAAGTTCACTCTGGATAAGTTTGTGCAATTTTTGGTTTTCGTGTAACTGGATAGTAGCGGGAGACAGGTCTCAAAGCTGGACAACAGAGATTTTTTATGAAGTTCATCTCATAGGTGACTGATGTCCTCCTTAAGGTCAGCAATTTTCTCATTTGCCTTTTACGGCAGTTTGCCGTCATTGCAGGGCACAGCAGGCATTGTAGCTCTGATGGTGGTAAAAAGTGGAACAATTTTGCCAGCTCACTGTTTCACTTATTAGCAACAGCTGTGCCTTAATGCTTCCCTTGGGAGCCGTGGTTGTTTTAACAAACCAAGAACATAAGGTTCAGAGTTCAGAGAATAAAAATACTTTGTGTCACTCAGTTCAGTTTTTGTACTGCTATACACTCTCAAGCATGAGCTCCCGTTACATTCCTGAAGAAGCACTGTTGGCTGAGTGATGTGCGACACCTAAAGGTGAAAGTCCAGTATACCTGTTTGGTGTGGTGTTTGGGTAAGTAGAGAAGTGGTCAGACTGTCTCTGATTAGTAGGAAATGACAAAAGCAGAAACATAAGTTTTGGAGAGAGTTGCTTCAGTGTTACCATTTTTTAATCAAACAAGACAGTATAATGGGGAAGTTTTGCTGCATTATCAATTGCAACAACCACTCTCACAATTGAGGTGGTAAAAAGATTGACAACAGTGGTGTATGCTTTTTTAACCTCGCGACTTGGAAGCAGGGTGGAGAGAGTTGTGTCCCTAAGAAGTAGAGGAAAACACTAATTTTCTTGTGAGCCAGCCAACACAATTTGCACAGCATGGGCCTAAAGAGTAACAAGGACTGGACCACGGTTCAGAGACGAGAAGTGGAGAGGAACTGGATTCATCTATTAAAGACAATAGACCCAACATGACTCAAAGAAAAATAGAAGAGAAGATGAATCCTTTTCCCTTTGTTAATAAAGATTTTATAGTACTTGCTAGAAAATACTAACCTGGTTGCCAGGGCCTCTCCTCCACCAGCTTTTAGCAGGCTGTTACTTTTAACATTGTAAATATTTAAACACCTTTATTTGCATGTTTTTAATAATAAAAAACACTTTCATATCCACAAGAGAAGTAGCCTAATTTTTTTTAATTATCTTTATTTTTTTTAAATAAACAACAAACTCTTTTTAAAACAATTTTAAATTTATTTCACTTCTTTGATTTCCCCCGCAGAGAGAATTCTTTTAAACAAATGCTTCTAAATGAAGGTCTTAAGCAATACCTGAGATGTGTTTTATGGGGATTCATTGCACTTGTTTATTACAATAGGTTTTAAATACAAGATTTTTTTATTATTATGAATTAAATTATACTGCCCTAACTTGTACAAATATAATATGAGTATATATTTTTACAAATTTGTTACTTGTATGTTTTTATAAAATATTTTTTAAGATTGCTGTTTATATGTTGGCTTTTTGTTAAGTACTTTATTGTAAGCACTTACTTTAAACATTATCCTTTTCCCAAGTTTTTCTTTTTATGGCAGACATTAAGAAAATAACTTCGACCAGAATCTTTTAGTTGCCTTTTGTTGTTTGTAGTTCCCCGAAGAGCAATAATGGCATGATATTTCTGCCTCAGACCTTGTAAAAGGGACTCCAACAGGATTAATGAACAGTAGAGCATGCACAGGTATTATCATGCCAACAAGTGATTAACATCCATTTACTGCTAACTGTGGGATTGGAAATGAGGCATGTACACAATACATCAGTGAGCCACACCATTGTACAAGTTTACATGTTACTTTTTAAAAATTTCTTTTTCTTTTTCCTTTTCTCTCTCACATTTTTTTGTTGTTGTTTTTTTGACACAATTTCACAAAAATATCTGTATTAATCAACTGTTGGGAGTAGTCCACAACAAAATGCTCTGTTTCTTCTAAATTTTGTTCAAGACTACAATTGCTAAACTTAAAAAATATATTTAAGGACAGACTAGTACATAGCTGGTTTGGTTTCTTTATGGGATGCACTGAAAAGCATGTCAGCCTCATCTATTAAGTAAGTAAAGCAAAACTTTAATAAAATTAAGCTAATGAGTCCTCAACAATTCTAGTTTGACATGTCTCCATGACTTCACTTAAGAGAAGAGCAAGAATATGTGTGTGTGTGTGTGTGAAATTAAACTGTAATGAAAATGTATTAATTTAGAAACTAAGCTTGTCTTAACCAATAACATTACTGTCTGTGCAGAGAGGGAAATCAGGCATTTCGGGATACTATGGCCAAATTGGAGAACCATCCACGTGTTAGAGGCCTGTCCTTCACCTCATTTCTCATCCTTCCATTTCAGAGGATCACTCGGCTCAAGCTGCTAGTACAAGTGAGTATGCCAACATCGATACCAAAAGATAGATAGATAGATTGTGGGTGCAACCTCGGCATCCTGTCCCGTCCAGTCACTAAACCGGAATCAGCATTTTCTATGGTAACAGCTAACACTAATCCTCTTTTCTAAAGTAATAAACCACATAGGAACACTGCCTTTTACACTGAAAATGCTGTGACGTAATGATGCCCCTGCCTACTACTATCCGGCCTAGTGACAGGACACAGCCAAAGTCACGCCCATAATTCACACAAGGAATCGTGGGGACCAAGAATAAGGTGGTTATATGAAAATTGAATATCGATTACTAACAAATTCATCAAAACATTAGTAATTACTACAACTGAAGCTAAAGATTAGCTACACACAATAGTATCAGTCTAATATTACAATAAAAAAATAATTTAATGCTTGCTCTCTTTCTACCTTTATCAAAATGTGCATTTGCAAATCTAACCATAAGTCAATATATCCTGACAGGCGAAAGTAAATGAATACAACAGTTAAAACTTTTGAATAAAAAATAAATAAACAAATAAAGACGTTTTGTTTCTAAGTTGGTCTCATCTGAAGCCATGTCATCTGAGTCCCATTCCTCCAAGACTGTTTCCTTTGAGGCTATTTCCTCTGAGGCTGTTACCTCTGAGGTCTGACATAGGAGGACCCAAAAGCAGAACGCTAACTTAGGGATCAATTAACAAAAGCCCTTTATAAAAAAGATCGATATAAAGCAAAAACAATCATGAGAGAAAAAAAGGCATAACAAAGCAAAATCAAAACAACAACCAAAAATAATAAAACTAATTAAAGCTGCAAGCAGTGTTGGTCGGTTATTATTATTACAAAAGTAATAGGTATTACCCAGGTGAACTTGTCAAAGTTTGATTGACATGTGCGATGTCAGGTGTGTGTGAGGGTGAGAAGTATCTGCAGACAGGCACTAAATGTCATTAATTTCAAATTGCAGATCTACATTCATTTGTCCTTGTGACCTGGTCAAAGATTGATTGATATGTGTAGTGGCAACTATGTAGGGCTCAGTCATGTATGTGGGCAGACAGAGAATATGAATTCATTTCAATGGAGAGAGTGATCAAAGCCACACCTTTTTGAACTTACTGCTTCAATACAGCTTTAGCTACAGACTTCATTCAAATTCTAAATTAGTCAAAAGACTTTGACCTATACATCCTGTATTAATGTTTTAAGGCTTTTTTCCCCTCCTCCTCAAATTTTATAATGAGTGTGTATTGTAGAGTCTTCCCCTGCCTAGAGTGAGTAACATGACTGCTAGGGTGCAGGAGGGGAGAAACATAAGAAAAAAAAATCGGAAAAACCTTCTGACAGATCCCTCAGCATTGGCCTAATCTTACCCGAAATAGTCTATCAAAAATGTCACACTTTTTCAGTTTGGAAATGACCATCATCATTGATAAATGTTACAAGATGAAGTTTTACAGGAGTAAAGTATTTCTTGTTCAGGAAATTGAAGTGAATTCTCTAATGGTCCAGATTTTCACTTGTGTTAAATATATTTTGTGTCTGAGATAATATTAATATATGTTCTTTTTGTTGAAGCTTTTTAAATTTTTTATTTGATTTTGTTTCTCTACTCAGAATATCCTGAAAAAAGCAGAGGAAGGCTCAGAGAGGGAAGCAATTGCTATTAAAGCACATCAGCAACTGGAGCAGGTGAGCATCATTTAAGGGTCTTGGACAAAGTTGTACTTGGAAAGGTAGTGAAACAGTTATAAGGACGGTTAGGATATGATCATGTGACTATCATTAAGTTGACATATTTATTTATAAACTGCACTAGCTAATCAGATACGTGCATGCAGAAATTCCTGGTATACTGTTTTGAATTATGAACAGCATAAGTTGCATTGACTCTATTTATTTCGTCATTTGTTTCATACCAGAGGCAATCCACCATTACAAACTGGTCCTTTGCTGTTTTTTGTTATAAAGTTGATTTTAGTTAGGAATTCTTTAAGCCTTAATTATGTCCTGTATCACTATTTTTTTAAGTAATTGTCAGTTTGATATATATTCATGTTCTTGGACAAAGCACACTGCATGGCACATATTATACCATACAGAGTTTACCTCTCAATTACAATAACCCCAAAACTATCAGACTGTGATTCCACTTCCAGAAAGTACTAAGAAAATAAGAAAAAGAGATACTGGTGATGTTAATTGTATTATGTTAATATTGACTAGTTAGCATCTTTTTTAGTTCATCTTTTTTTGCTAGCTTGTAACTGGCAATGGCTGACACAGCGTTAGTGGTTGTGCTAATGCAAACTCTTACTCTCTGTACCAACAAGTATGCTCTGCAATTAAGTTTCAGGTTTTCCCCACAGTTTGCTTTTGATTTAGTGATGTTTCACATCTAGCCTGCCTAGGATACATTTTTATCTCGAATTTTTCTGAAGCAAATCTCCCAGCTCCTAAATAAGACCATGAAAACCCTTCTTTACACAAACATAGCACTGATACAAGTCAGTACAGTCAAGGTCTGCCATTTTTTGGACATAAACATAAAACACATTTTTTAGCCAGAGGGTCAGAAGAACTGGGTTTAAAGAAGTCAGCCTCAATTATACTAAAGTAAAAAAGTAATGAATGCATCAAAGTGATTTTTATAAAATGGCTTACAGGTTTTATTTCCATATTTTATTAGTTTAGTTTTGAAAAATGGTGCATTCTACAAAAATAAGACAATATGGTGATGGTGTATCATTGTGTCTTCTTCAGATTGTAAAAGAGTGTAATGAGGGGGTGCGCAAAATGAGTCGCACTGAGGAGCTTATCAGCATTGAGAAAACACTGGAGTTTAAATCCAAGGTAAACTAACTCATTTTGTTTTTTATTTTCAGTTGTAATAAAGATACATTTTTTTATGATGTTACATGTTGCAGATTTTGGGAGGTTTTGGGGCTTTGTGTCCATACTAGGTGTAATTTAGCACACATTTTTTCATTACCGTCAGCAATTTCATATATGAAACCTTACTAACAACCTTACCTTACAAAGCCTGAAGAGAGGTTTCTTGATAATCTGTTGGTAACTTTCAAGCAGTGCAATGCAATGATGCAATGGCTCAAGGGGAATTGCTCAGATTGCTGCTGTGTCCAGACCACCATCTTCAAGTCTGGATTCCAAAATGTACTACATAGTCAACAAATATATCTGTCCCAGGCTTAAGATTTGAGAAATGTAGATAAGAAATGAAGCTCTTCCTGTGCAACTATCTGTATCCCACAGATCTACTGCAAGCCATGGTTATTTAATGGTGTAATTACGTATGATCACATCACATTTCATTGGTATTTGTCCATAGATTCTAGACAATGATACATCAATAAGACATTCTTCTTCTTAAAAGCATTTATTACTACATGTGATCTTAAATTTGGAATGGTTTAATGGTTTCAATGTTTTATTGTACATAATTGGATTAGCTTTTTATCTTAGATAAAAAGTTTTTTTCTTATGTTAATGTGTAAATTAACTTAACTTGCGAATCTGTGGGAATTTCACAATTTCATTTGGTTAATGGGGTCAAGATTTATTCAAAATCAAGTTTTATAATAAACAGAAAAGAGGCACTTGTATTAGCATTTTTGCTCAAGTATAAATTAAAGCATCTTACAGTCTCCTGCTTGTATTAGACAAACAAAATGAGGGAGAGGTGGAGTTGGCCCTAACCCTAACCTTAACTGGGAAGAAACAAAGTAAAAGTTAAGGAAGGTAATTTCTTTCTTTAGCATATAATGTTTGAATTTACTTTAAATGCCTGCCATTCTGTCCAGTGCTAATGCCATGACAGACATCTTTTGTAAGTAGCTATTGAAAAGAAAAGGAACTGGGCTGCTAAGATGTGTGCATGCCTTGATTTACAGTTATGTTGCTATGCTAATCTAGGCTTGTGATAAATCTTAACTCTAAGATTAGCTGGCCCATAACCTGGTGCGATTCCCTGTAGATTATATCAGACATGATAATGTAACCTAAACTCACTGAGTGCTTCTTAGATCTTTTTTTTCGTTTTAAAAAAAGATGTATATAAAATATTGGATGAGACATTATGCCACAAATAAAATGACAGTAGAGCGTGTGCTGAAGCTTTACCTGTGATGCACGTGCATGTGCACAGTTAATATGTGGCTCCTTGTGAAGGTTGGGTGATCACTGCTCCTACAGTGAGGAGTGTACATATTATTAGTAAAATACAGGCAGACATATATTTCACTGTGTGAAAAAGGGTGAAATATACCGTTGTAAAGTAGGGGTACTGAGGGTATGGCAGTATCCCCACCTTCCCTTGGGGGGGTGGGGGGTGAAGAACAAATGGATTCGATGCACAATAAGGGAATAAAAGAACATGAGCTTATTTTATAAAATAGGTATTATTTAACTACAGCTTTTCTGTTATTATCATGAGCACTATCTGTGACTGTTTCTCTGTATGACCCATAATGCCCTTGTGGGCTAACTTCCTCATCCATCATTGTCAGGTTGACATGTTGATTGTTTGAACTAACCTTACAGGGAATTCATTAGCATCACCCCAGAGCACAGGAGCACATTTGGAGTATTTTAAGGTAATACCTTTGTACCTTGTGTTAAAATAAGTTTATTATTAAGCAACATGCATTTTGACTGGCTGCTGAGCCATACCATTCTGCTCTTGTCTGTTGGGATCTCACCATGTGAGTAGAACAAAGAAAGACCTTGCAAATCACACCTTGTGAAATCTAGCCTGAATCTGAGTCCTAGATGAGACCCTCAGGAATTCAGATAGAGAACAGTAAATTCAACTTCCCAGAGTCCCCCAGGTTTCACACCAAGGTGTGAACTCTGCCAATAAAGCCTATCTCTGCCCCCACATCACTCTCTTTTCTCAGCAGCCCGGGCGGAGGACCCAGTCCTCTTTCTATTTTTGCTCTTTCTCTTTCTGTCGTGCCCCCAGAGCAAGGGACAGAGTCTCTCTTTTTCCCCAGAGCCCCCAGAGCAGAGGACTCCTCTTCAGACAACTTCTCCAGCAGTCCTCCTCCACTGAGATTGCTACTGTGCACTCTTTCTTTCCAAGAGCGGAACGCAAGAGCCTGCCAAAGGATTAACCAGGAGTGAACAAGCTAAAGGTCCCATATTATGCCCCTTTTAGACAGTAGTAATAGATCTTAGAGGTTATTATAAACATGCCTCTGAAGATTCTTGCTTAAAACACCACTTGGATCATGTGGAAAGGCATGCCCATATACTCTCTGTTTCAGCCTTCTTCTGAACGTGCTGTTTCTGTGCCTATAGCTTTGAATGCAAATGAGCTGTGGCTGGTAACATCCCTCTCAGAAAGTGCCTATGACTTTGGCCACAACCCTGTACTTACAGTGAGCGCTTAGTGTGTGAATAGATGCTCCAGTATGTTCCAGTAGACATGGTTGGTACCCTTAAAAGCACCGAGTTCAGTTCCCAACCTTACTGACTGGCCATCAGTAAACACACTTCAGCACCTGAGCCCACAATTGATGCTATCCATATTAGCGGTAGTGCTGACTCCAGGCTGAACTAGCTAAATGTACAGCAAAGCAGCTGAACAATTCACTAGGTTTTTATTAGGTAAGAATTAAGGAGTGGATGAAGACTTTTGTGCTTGCTCCTGCAGCCAACAATAGAGCAATTAGCGTGCTTTACCAGCACATTACACATCTTTGGAGCTGGAAGTGTGGCTAACTCCCCTCATGACAAAGGGAGCAAATATGAAACAGAGCATGTAGGCTCACATTTTCTGAAAGTTGGAGCAAGCAAGAAAGCGAGAGGATGCATTTTTCTCATTTTTAGGGTGTCTGCAAACAGACAAGGGACACATATTTTCATTGGTAACCATGAAAAAGTGTATTTTGCACAATATAGGACCTTTAAGTCAGCACCAGCGGCCAGGACATGAGGTCCGCTAGCTGAGACTTACAAACAACAGGATTCACAAACCACGATTATCCACAAGCTGTTAATTTACGAAATAAAGGAGCAACCACTGGTCTTCAAAGACCCAGGATTTAGAGGGCCAAACCAGCCTGTAACCCATCAGGAAACCTCACAAATTTGAAGCTTACTGGGCTCAATGTCGCCACAAGCTTCCAGCTTAATGGACTTGGCAAAGCTACACACCTAAAAGGGCATCTTTTCCCTCCCAAGACCTGTTAGCTGTGCATAAGTTAGCATTAGATAGCACAGCTAAGCACAGAACTATTCAAAACATCCTTACAGAGGTATGGGTAAATCCTAATGGAGGCTGAGAGGCTTGACCTCACTGCAAATGGGTTGACAATATTTTTTTTTCTTTTCTTTTTTCTTTTTTTGTGTCTGCATTTGTACTCATAGTTTACGACCACACTGGGTGTCAACTTTTTATGAGATTGATGCAATTTTGGTACTGACAGTATGCAGCCAAAATTTTTATTCTTTTAGTGTGTGTTCATGACCGTCACCGGCCCTCCTTGGATACTGGTCAATCAGACTTTATTGCATGGAATTTCCTGTCGTCAGCCAGAGAGGGCAATGCTACACCACAGCGAATCAGGGGGAAACTAGAGAGAGATAGGACGCAGCTGATGGAGGAGAAAGGAGAAGAAGAAAAAATAAACAGATGAATTAATAGATAGATGAGGAATGAGGAATAAAAAAAGAAAAAAAGGAAAGAAAAGAAAATTGAAAGTAACTTGGAGGAGGAAGACAGGCAGTGCTATGAGTACGAGGTGGAGTTGGGATAGCTTTGTTGTTCTTAACACCCACAACTGGACAATATGAGAACTGTATTATTCACCAGAAATGTAGGAGTCCTGTTTGAAAGAAATGGCCCAGTGGAGGGCAAGAGTTGAAGTAGAATAAACAGTGGATATTAGCAGAGTGTTGGGTTTAAAGACTGACTCAGCACTTTCTGGTGGATACCATTAGTGTCTTTATGCTGTGTCCCGGCAGGAGCTGATGGATCAAGGTCGGCATGCATGTAAGCATTCACCAAACATGCATTGGAAACCATCACCAGTGTACAGAGATGTTGCCCAGCCTCAGTGGGGTAAAGTGGGCCAAGCCGCCACTCTAGGCCGCAGGAGCAACCAAGACACCATGCCACCAGGCACACCGTGCCCAGGTGCGCCCAGGGCCCTTCCGGGCCCAGGTGCCCGGAAGGGCAACAACAAGCACCATCAAATCGCAGGAACCAGCCACCAGAGAGATGGGACACAAGGGCCCACCCGCCACTCAACGGCCCCCAACCCACCCCGCAACCCACCCAACCCACGCCCACCCCCAGCAACCCCCCCCCCCCATACACACACACCCTACCCACGGACAAGCCAGAGGCCCGCAGCGGCCCAAGGGACCTGCCATGACGAGCAGGGACCATCCCCGTGGGAGGGCACCAGCGCAGTGCCAGATAAGCCCACGCCATGTGCCAGCCAGCAACCGAGGGTAGCGCCGGGCAGAGGGGTGCAGGAGAGGGGGAGGCAGTGATGCCATCCGGCATGCATCCCACACCCGACACATCTGGACCCAGAAGGATGCAGCAGACTCACCACCCCCCGGCCCCAGGGATGCACCCCAGTCCCCCCCACAAGGGGCAATGCACCACGAGCAACCGACTCAGGCCTAAACCACGGCGACCACAAGGACAGCGCAGCAGGCCCAACACCAGAGCTCTCCAAGAAACCGAGCCCCAGCGGTGACCCACCAGACCCCCCAAGGGACCCAATTAGACCAACCTCCCCAGGTCACTGGGGCCCACCACACCAAGAACCTATCGACATCATAGGGGGTTAGGGAGGGAGGTTCGGCCCCCCAAGCCGGAGAAAGCCAGGCCCCACGAGCCAGGCCATCACTAAACCTGGTGACTGTCCACCATCCTTCCCTTTTGCTATGTTCCCGGATCCCTGTCAAGGAAACATTATCCCTACACTGTGAATAAGTGACATTTAAGGATAGTGTGGTGCATTAAAATTGGAGGAGCAGGAGAGGAGTGTGGAGGGTAGGCAGAGGGCCACAGGACAGTGTTAACCTGGCCCCAGCACACCATGAAACCCTAAAGCCCATCCAAACTGGGAGCCAGGTGAGATGGAATGGGCAGGGCGGAGGACTGCAGCGCACTACTGCACTGAAGCTGACACGCCCCAGCCCTGCAGCAACCTGGCCCCAGGAACCCTGATTGTTAAATGACCAGATGTGCTTAAAATATACTATTTACATAACAAAGCGTGGTGTGTGTTAAGTCTGTTGTAAGTGGCAGAGCAAGTGTGGGTCCAGCCTGTACAGCAAGAGGAACCAAGGAAAGGGGGCTGTGATGACAACAGTTACCCAGCGCAGCGAACCCCCAGGGCCCCACAGGCGCAGGCCCATGCGGGCCCCCAAAGGAGTCCAGCAGGCCCACACCAGAACCCTATTCCCCAAAGAACCCCAGGGCAGAAGCCATGCGCACCATCCCAGCGGCCATCCCTATTCCAAGAAGGGCCAGCTGCCCACCACACGCGGCCCCCAAAGAAGTAAAGCAGGCCCACACCAGAACCCTATTCCCCAAAGAACCCCAGGGCAGGAGCCATGCGCACCATCCCAGCGGCCATCCCTATTCCAAGAAGGGCCAGCTGCCCGCCACACGCCGCCCCCCACCATGAGACACAAGAACCGCAAGCCAGCAGCAACCCCCCCGGCCTCGATACAGCAGAGACACAGAACACACACCCAGCAACACCACCGCGAGCTGGTACTCACCCCCAGCCCCACAGCTATATGAGGTCCTACTAGGCCAGATCTAGAACCCCCACCAACCATGCCCGGGCTCCAGTGCCAGCACCCATGCTGGTGTGCCTCTACACCAGACCCTTGGGCCGAGGAGGGCCCCAGGTCCCCCCGGAGGAGGGGAGAAGGCGGGGGAGGAAGGAAGGTGGGGGAGGAGGGGGAAGAGGGGGAGAGAGGAGGAGAGGGGACAGAGGAGTGAGGGAAGAGCCCACCTGCCCCACCCCCCACGGCCAGCCCCAGCACACCCAGAGGAACCAGTCATCACCCCCAGCAGCCCCAGGGTTGACAATACTGCCCACTTTGAATGGCCTCCAGATACGAATTGACAGTTTTTTACAGTCAGTCTTAAGGAAACTACTTGTGGAGGACAACCAAACACTCTGACCTAGTATTTAGTTGGGGGCTGGTCTGAAGTGTCAGTCAATGAGGCACTCATTGTTCTCTGACGTTCTCAACAGGGTGGCCCAGGTCTTTCCCCATATCCTCCTGCAGCAATGGAGGTGAAGCTGAATGGACAGATTTGCAATCTCTATAATGTGGTTGATACTCAGTAATGCTTCAAAGAGTCAAAGAGGAAGAAACCTGCGGCAGAGCTGGTGAGAGTACTGTCAGCATATTCCACCCAAGGCATACATTCTGACCATGATGTTGGGTTAGTCACGGTGACACACCTGAGAGCGGACTCCAGATCTTGGTTGGTTCACTCATTTCCACGGACCCATTAGTCTGTGAGTGGATGCCTGATCACAGACTGACTGAAGCCCCCAGAGCTCTGCAAAACTCCTTCCAGACCTGGGATGTAAAGTGGGGAGCCCTGTTGGAGACAATGTCAATGTCAACAGATGCAAACAGAACACTTGGAGTACCAGAAGATTGGCTTTTTTTGTGGGGGGGGGGCAAAATGAACTGCTTTAGAAAACCTATCCACAATGGTAAATATGACTGTGTTACCTTGTGATGGAGGCAAACCTATGATGATGTCCAAAACGATATGGTACGATATGGATATGGTAGAGGGTGCAGCCGGCCAGGTGACACATTCTCAGGTGTCTTATGGTCCATGTTAGGCCATACAAAATGCCTCTTGATGAGGTTCATGGTTCTGAATGCTCCAGGATGGCAAGCAAAATGGGACATGTGAGCCCAATCCGGTACACAAGCCTGTGTCAGGAAATTAACAGACAACTGGGCGGTCCACCTCAGGGATAAGGCTGCTGGGGCTGGGTTTCTATGAACCCCATCTCCCATGTAAGGGTGGCCACAACATAAGCAGGATGGTGGTGGGGTAACAGGGCGCCTTTCCAGGCAATTCTGGTAAGATAATGTATCAGGCTTGATGTTCTGGTAATCAGGATGATTCATGAGGGTGAACTGGAATCTGCTGAAGAACAGCTTGTCAGGAATTCAGCTTCTTTGCTGTCTGATGTAAGCCAGGTTCTTGTGGTTGGTCCAGACCACAAATGGTTGCTCTGCACCTTCTAGCCAGTGCTTCCACACCTCCAATGCCAGTTTTACAGCCAGTGGGTCCCTGTCTCTCTGAAACTAAGACAGAGGTGAGGTGGCAAGTGGTTAGAAAAGAAGTTAAATGAACTTAATTTTCTGGTAATTTACAACTTAAGGACTCAGACCTGGGCAGGCAGATATAACTAACAAAAGTCTTTTAATCAGCTGATGTCAGTGAACAGATCTCTTTCTCAGTCCTCAATTGATGGAGAGAGGGTTCCACTGAAGCCAGCTGATGATAAAAGCCATGGTCTGAGACATCAGCAATCATTATGTCATCTTCTAGTATCACTAGAACAGCTGTGCTATACAGAAAATGTTATAAGGATGTCAGAAGACTAGGTAAACAAAAAACAAAATTTAATCCTTGTTTTTCTGGATCTAATAAACACGCTGACACAAACACTGCAGTTGCTCCAGCTGTCAGAAAGTGATCTGTTAAAGAATATCAGACATCTGTGATTTTGTCCCTTCTATTGAGATTAATTAGGCACTATGATCACAATAATTCCTAATTTGTTATTAATGTGAGGGGGAGAAAGGTGTGTGTGCATCTTAGCCAAATTGCAAGATACACACACTTCCATATGTACGCTGTTTACTTTAAAATTTTATACTTTGTGATTGAAAATATTTTCAAAGGACACTTAACTAACTTTAATTCACTGACAGTGTAAGCATGAAGAGTGTCGAAAGTATAAGCTTGGAAAATATGACCCTGAAGACTGAAGATGATGCTATCCTATTAAGCGGTTTTCACCTGGAGTCAACTGTTGTCAACCACAGATCTTTAAAGTACAATTTATTTTGTAAATTTAGAAGCATTTGAGAAAACCTTTTTAACACTCTCTTTCAACTTCTCTGTACCCCTTGTAGTCTGTGCCTATCATTTCTCACTCACGCTGGTTGCTAAAGAAGGGTGAAGTGCAGCTAATGGCGGGACCTAAAAGCACTAGAACCATGCGGAGTCGTAAGCTCTACCAACCACTCTACTTGTTTCTTTTCAATAATCTACTGCTGGTCACCAAGCGCAGCTCTAGGTAGGCATTCCTAAGGTATTATCACTTTAAAAGCCTTGTGTTATACCAACTGTCTTTTTATACTAATTTTACAGTTTATAGACACACAGTTCAAAGTTTTGCTATTTAATAAACCAGTCCTGCCATAAATTCTAACCTCATGAAAGTTGTATATACAACTGTATGTACATTATAATTTTGTTTGAACTATTTTAGAGAGTTTCAACTGTATGAGCTTTGTCTGTGGATATAGTTTGGGGTACTACTAAACTGTATTGCATTATACAGAGAGCAGTTCCTACCATTAACCAACTTTTATCAGTTGAAAAATGTTTTGAACAAAAAATAAAGTCGCAACCAGTGGACGGTAAAGTACTGAAAAGCTTTTGTTAAATAAAAGTATATATTACCATTTTAAAAAAACCCACTCAAGTAAAAGACAGATAATGATTTCCTAACCTAGATGCTTATACAGTGTGAAATCTACATCTGTTTTGCTGTGAGTAAATACAGTATGCTTTTAAATATACAATTAATAAAAAAGTTTGAGTACTTCTGCTAGCTTTAGAATGGGCAATGCAGGCTGCTTACCAACATGGCCACCACGTAGCGTGAAGTTAATGGTTTCATGTTAAATTAGTATAACAACAAAACTTTAAATTAAGGAGGCATTTGTCTAACTTTTCTAATTTTGCATTTGCCCAGCACATTAATATCTATCAAAAATGCATGTCAATTTGCATGACAAGGAGACCAGTTAAAGCTGTCCTGTATAGAGCCTAACTGAGCACACACAGTTTGGAACTTGTTAATGTAGCAAAATGTGTATTAAATAACATAGCTGTAACAAAGCTAATGGCTGTGTAACAAAGTTAGCATAAATTTCTGATTAAAAAAATACACAAATAAAAAGTACAAGTGCAGTTTTAAATGTAGACGTGAAAAGCTACATCACCAAAAGTAACTGCTATTTTACTCTTCTGTATTACTTGTAACATGTAATTACCCACCAAGGTGGCAACCAGGGATATGCTTACATTAAAGAAAAACAATTATTAATCTAGTCAACTTTTTATCAGTGGGGACAAGTTTCAGGTTCTCGACTCATGCACACGTGCCATGTTGAGGACTGAAGATTTAGAGGACCAGGGCCAGCTCCTGGCCAATGTCTTCAATCTTAAGTTGCTGGAGAACCAAGAGGAGCGTCAAGTCAACTACATGCTTAAGACCTCTTGTATGTAAGTATCTGAAGCAGAATTATCAAAGAGTTCCATTGGCTGTTGTGATGGCTGAGTGTGTCAGGGTAATAAGAGAAAAATGTAGAAACTGTACAAAAAGATGGGCCTTGGTCTGCTTTCCAGCAAACCTAGAATAGGTTTCTTTGTGAATGCAAACTGACTAACCACATATTTGCTTACTTTGTACATCTCTGATTTTAGCTAACAAGCTTAACTACTAATGAAATCATCTGCTTGTGAACTTTCAAGGAAGAAATCTGTATGAAGATGAACCAAATGGATATGCATATTGTTTGGTAACCATAGCAACATGTCTGTTGCTATTATCATGTGATACCTTGTTAATATCAACCAAAAGCCTATATAACTAAATGTGTTGGGCTTTTAGTACTTCACTCCATGATCAATGGCAGTTCATCAATGCTATTAAAAAATCATAGGACATAGAACCATTTAAATACATTTCTGTACTTAATGTCCTTTTTTGTTATTTCTCCTGCTGTTGTAATTTCTAATGTAGCAGATTTACAGTCAAAAAATACTTAAAATTTTATCACTTATTTTTTCATTTACCTTTTGTGACACTAGAACACAGATAGAAGATGCATAGTGGTCTCCATTTTTTACTGTACATACACCAGAGTTTGTTCTTTTGGGTCATGCACCAAGGCTTTTGTGACAGGTAGAGAAGACTGGGTCAAGCATTTTATTGGATCACTGGTGAATTCAGCATTAAAAATACTTCATGTGTAAAAAGCAGATGTAAAAATTGTGCAAATGTGAAGTTAGAATTTTTGATTATTTTGAAGTCCCCATTGTATAGAGTTTAGTAGCAAGTATTAGAGAGATTGCACATTTCAACCAACTTAAAAACCCAAGAATCTAAACAAGATCTGAAGATATAAAAATGCCTGCTGTCTGACTCTCCACCATTTGCTGTAACTGATACCACTAAGTAAGAAAAAATGGAATCTACATAAGTTTCATTGTCACATGTAAATTAGTAAAATATCAGAGCAATGCTGATTTTGTTCTATATTTTTTGTTATTTTCAGCAAACCTCATTAATAGATATAGCTTTGCAAAATCTTAGTCAGTCTTTCAATACTTTTTGACCTCCTTTCTTCTAATGTGGCACTCAGCACCAAGCCCATTACATTGTTTCCTCATGGAGCATGGTAAATGTACAGTAATTCTAAAGTTTTTCTAGTCTTCATACCTTTCAAAGCATTTTACAATACAAGTCAACATTTATTCAAACACTAATGACAGTGGCATTTATGCAGAGTAAACAGGCTCATCAGGAACACCTGTGCATTCTATACATTCACATACAATGCAATCCACAACAAAGTAGGAAACTGCTCAGAGTTGATGTTAATAAGTAACATTTCGTCTTGACAACAGTGTGGCTTACTAATGTGTTTTTACACTGGTAGTTTTTGGACAACAACAAAGCTCTTTGCTGCAGAAAAAAAATAAAATAAGAAGGCAAAAAAAAAGAATTGTTGATTAGAGTAGGGTTGAGGTTAGGTGGTCTTTTCATAGGGTTGTTCAAGTTTGACCCGTTGGAGTAATAATATTCCAAAAAAGTTGGGACACTATGTAAAATATAAATGAGAACAGAATGCAATGAATTGCAATTCCTTTTCAGTCTGTATTCAATTGAATACAGTACAAAGACAAGATTCAACATTTAAACTAATAAAATTTATTTAGTTAATTTTGGGAAAAATACACTCATTCTGTATGTGATGCCTGTCACAAATTCCAAAAAAGTTGGAACAGACAACAAAAAAACGGGA
>JAQMCX010017194.1:0-20462 GCA_029814765.1 Acanthurus leucopareius | reverse complement strand
GTGAACAACATTTGAAAGAAATGGTAATATTGTTTATCTGGAATGAATTTTAGATCTTTGAGTCCATCTCATGAAAATGGGAGCAAAAACAAAAGTGTTGCGTTTATATTTTTGTTGAGTGTAATTGAGAAGCACTGACTTAACATGCAACAGAGCTGCTAGTAGCAGGTAGTTGTTGCTAGAGTCATTGGTGATAGCTTCCTGTCCAGTACTGTCCAAACAACGGCTCCTCTTCTCACTCAGTCCAACATGTTGGGGGTTGGTTTATGTTGCCGGGGGCACATACCAATCTTTTTTCAACCTAAAAATGTATATATTTATGTTTATACAATATGGTTTATCAGCTCAGTTGTCCAGTGCCCTATCAGGAAAACTCTGGGTACTGCTAAGGAATTTTCAGCCTTTTTTTCAGCAACATAATTCTGAGTAAATGCTGATGTTGCTCTGGAGCAAACAGTTTGCTAACATGTAATATGACATTATGCTTGTAATATTCAATCTTGTTTTTGACTTGCTGCTGTTCATAAAAACACATCAGGCAAGTTTTAGCAATACATGTCTTAATTATTTGCTATTTTTACACAGGTTACTCACCATTTTTAGGCAACTAAAACCAGTCAACACAACATGTAGACTGGTTTTAGTTGTAAATCATATCACAAACCCATTGGACCCCACTTTTTAAAGCCCAAAAAAGTGCTTTAACCCTAGGCCTACCCCTAACCCTAACCCTTAGGAGCATTTTATTTGTGGATTAGTTGCTCCATGATTGTGGAATCTTGGACTGAGATTGATCAAATTGATTTCAACCACTCACCTAAGTCCGTTCTAATTAAAGAGTATATACACACAGAACAGGCCAGAGGCTGCTCATATAAGCTGTAAAAGATCCATTGTTTTGTCCTGTCTCCATCTAGTGAAATAAATCAATGGAAGAATAAAAAAAACACGGCAACCAAAACAAAACCAAAGCCCTTAAAATGATAGGCCAACTCTGCCTCCTTAAAATCCCATGTGTATATGCAAATAAACTGCAATGAGCATAATTTTTAGATAATAAGTGAAAACATGTCTGCTAAATACACTGACTAGTAACATTTAAAGTATGTTTAATACTAAATAATTTACTTCATGTTTCAATCATTTAAGGTGACTGAATGTTCATATGTTAAAAATACAAACCTGGACTTAAAATTTGTATTATGAGTAACACATTAAATTTTGGATTTTTTTTTTTTTTTACTATACCTATTACTGGTTGACAGAATACATTTTAATCTTAAAGCTGCAAAACTAACTTAAGGTACAGCAGGATTCTGTGGGAAATGAGAATTGTGGATCATGTAAGTATTTTTTTTTTGTCTTTTAGTGTGAGTTAGGAAGAAGAGAGCTCAAAAGTCAGCTTACAGTAAATAGAAACTTGACAACTGAAAGGGGCTTTGTCCTGAGGAAGTTCAGAGGCTGTAGTTTCCATTGTTGATCCCTTGTTACCTTGTAATTACACATTAATATTAGGGGAGCGCGCTGAGTTATATAGCATCCACTCTTCCCCACTCACTTACACTGTAATTGCGCATTAATATTACAGTCTCTTTGTAACAACACATTTTTTCAAATCTAAAAGATTCACTGCTTGAGTTCAAATCCTAAAATATAAAAAGAAGGAAATGTCAGGAAGTCCTTTTGTTTCTTTTTTCTTTCTTTGAAATTTTCAGAAGCCACAAAATCAGATTGTTTAAGTGTGGGGCATTATCTGGTAAGGGTTAGTCTCGAATAAAAAACTCACCTTGACACCTGTCTGATTGTTTAGTGCAGGTATGTGTTTTTTTGTATTTTTCAATGTTTTGTTTATTTGTTTTTAATTCTGCTATATTTGGTATTAAAACACATGAAAAACTTGTGATAAGGTGTAAGCAGATGTAGTTATTTTAAAAAGTGTTTGCTACAAAGCCACATATTCAACCCAAGGGCAACACAAGGTCAATTGTGTCAAGTTTTCTTTTCCTTTTTTTTTTTTTTACAAAAACTATTCCAATCACCTTTGTGTTGTAAAGTTTAGTATCAAAAATAATAAATAAAATAAGACTTGGGCCCTATGCAACCTGGGAAAAGTTGGCAGTAGCTACAGTGTCACAGTGTAGGTGACTCACATGGGGAGCTTGCAAAACAATGTGTTTTTGAAACAAAAAAAAACTACTCTATAAATGTTTCACAATAAAGGTTTAATAAGAAATCTGTAGTTTCCACACTGAATACTAGAAGACTTTTAAAGCTGACAGCAATACCACAGCTAATATTTTCTTATTTTTGTATTTATAAAAAAAAGTTTAGAATTTGTGATTCATGCAAAACAGAAGATAAGAAAAGCAAAAGTAGAGAGCAAAGATGGATGATTTAATAATCCAAAACTCTGACCTTACCAAATCAAATTGGCACTGCTACTTACAAAAAGAGGCAGTTTTGGCACTTCTGTGACAAAAGACCATCAAGATATGAACAGGCTCCTGTATGCACATTCAGAGAACTAGAGTTGGGCTCAATCTCAGTGTAAAGACTCAAGGTACACTACCACCACCCACTACGACAAAGCTTGAACAGAGAGAAGGACAAAATCATGTTCCCAAGGACATTATCTTGATGTCAGCCAAGCATCACTGGATCGTAATACACTCCCTAGTGGATATCCTTTTTAGTCCTTGGGAACACGCTTGTAGCTTGTCAGAAAATAACATCATAATTTCTTAACTATACATGCACAAATTATGAAAGGCTCAGCATATGTAAATTTGAAACTGACAACATATTCTAGTATTTCAAATCATGCACAATTAATTTATAGTATAAATATAAGTATTGTCAAAGAAATTTTATCTTTTGAACAACATAGATTAGTAAAGACTTTGTTCTGTGCTGTATGGTTGTATTTCTAATAGGTGTGTGCTATGATGGTTAGTTCCATTGTCCCGGCCTGCAGGCAAGGTTTGAAATCCATCTCACCTAATATTTCATGTGGGATTCACAGAAATGTTGATGCAGATGTTGAGAGTGGTAATATTGTTTATTTCTTCTTCAACAATATGTAGACTGGGTGAATTTAAAGCCCCCCACATTCACATCATGGTTTTTTTTTTGTTTTTTTGTTTTAGATTTGTGTGTGTGTGTGTGTGTGTGTGTGTGTGTGTGGTAAAGCATATTTATTTGACTTTTTGACTTTAGCCTACTGTGGCAACTACATGTCTTTGATTATTTTGAAGGAATAAACTGTTTAATCATTGCAAGTTATAGAAAATATACATATGTGTATGAGTTTTTACAAAGTACTCAGTTTCCACCTATGAACCTTATCATGGTAAACCAATTTATAATTAAAATGGCTGTGGACACACTCATAAAAAGAAGGGCTGATTACCTCAGTTCCTTTCTCTCCTGTAGCTCTGTGTGCCAGTAAATGTATATGTCCTCCTCTCCTGTTAGTTCACATTGTGTCTGAGCAGGTGTTTACAGTTTCTGTACCTTGACAAATAAACAAAGGACAAAAGAGCAAGAGAAGTCTGTTCATTTTCTGACACCGACCACAGCTGCCCCAATCCCTGTTTTTTTAACATGGAAAAACTGACTGTATGTTGCTGTATATGTATTCATTACTGCAACATTATTGCTGCTGTTGCTTATTTTAAGGGGCGTTAAATAAAATATTGGTCTCTCCCTGCAAATTCATTTTGTGGTGGGGGAAATAAAAGTCTCATTAATGCCCCTTTAGGTTTACAGATTGTCTGAAAAATACCATAGAAAGTGGAAAGGGAAGCCATTTAATTTGTTTTGTGACCCAAGTTTCTCCTTTTTATTTTCTGTGCATTGATCTCTCTGCCTTAAGGGAAAAGGTTGAAGAGTGAAGCTGTGATAGAGGTTGAGGTTAAAAATATTTGGGTTGTGTCGCTGCAAGCCAACTTGGTTAATGAGTCATGCCTTTCTTTTAAAACAATTGCCTATAATTGCATAAGTGCTAATTAGAAAGCTGCATGGGAAAAAATGGGAAAAATAAATCAATTTGCTTTCAAGGTCACCATTAACCCCAGTGATATATGCAAGCCTTCCTTAAATATTATGTTGGAGATGCTTTTTCCTGTAGCCTTTTAAATAAAAGCTGTAGTACTCTGAGAAGCTTTGAATTGATGTAATCAACTTCTTTTTGACTGTGCACTCTTTGAATACTAACCTTGGAAGTTACATCAAGGACACATGATGATCTGACTGAATACTAGCAGTAAATGACTGAAAAATGTAAGAGATATTTTGTTCTCTACACGTCAGGTTTAGATCATAGTTCTATGTAAATTTGTTTTTAGGGCTGGTATAAAAAAGTGTTTATTATTTTTAGCTATTGGTGTGGACACATCTGTATTTTAAATCTTAACAGCATTGTCGGCATCTCATAATTTAAACATCTCCTCATTACTTCAGTCCAAGGCAACTAGCTTTTTACTACCCACCAAATCTTTCCCACAGCCGCAGGATAGCTGCAAACTTCCTGCTCCAGTCACCCCTTCCAGACAGAAAATTGCCTGTTTTGAACAGTTCGGACGGTAAGATTTTAGGGACAGAGGGTTAAAACTTACCATAGCTAATTGATCCATAGTGGGCCGGTCTAGGGCCTTCTGTGGAAAGTTTCTCCTCTATTTTCAGGGTTAAATATGGACAGTTGCATCGTTCTGGGCTCCTATGTGAAGACCGAGCAACTCCACTGATAGCCCCATCAGCAGTGATCACTGAAAACTGCGATTCATTGAGCAAGCCTGTCTTCATGTTGTTCCATCTCCTGGGCAACTGTAGCCAAGGGTTGCAAAAGACTCTCTTTCTTCCCCTCTATGATGCATTTTGGCTTGACAGCGACAGTCCACTCACAAACCTCTTCTTTCCTTTAGCAGAGCTCCCCTCAGAGCTCCCCTTCCCTCACCTCGTCAAAGGTAAATATTTGTTAAAATAAGTTAAAAATGGATTAATACACATGTGCTTGTGGATAAGGCATCAGTGTAAAAAGATAGTGTCGACAGAAGCAGACAAAAACGTGCAAACTGTTGCAGTACAGCAAGCTAGCCATCAGACACAGGTTGAAGTGGACAGTGTGTGTAATGCTTGGTTCATTTACTGTGAGACTGAGGTGATTAAGCACACGAGCAAGAATTACTGATGTGAAGTATGCATAATGGCTTGGTGGGAGCTGTATGATGCTATTTCAGAATTTGAGAGGGGGCTACTTGCATGAGTGCATTTATAATTCAACACAGCCCTGGACAACATTGCAACATGAAAAATAACTCTTGGGGTCAGAGATATGCAACTAAGAGGTCGGATAACACACTGTGGTTGAAAGACAGATTGTGCAGCCTTGTTAATTTTAAGCTACTTAAATCTTATTTAAATCAGATTGATAAATGTAACTTCCCAAGGTCCCTGCCATTTTATGTTTTTCAGTTTGCTCCCTGTGTTTCTCATTTTGAAAGTACAGATGGAGATCAATAAAAGCAACCACAAAAACATGTTGTGGTTGAAGTGTTTTCAGACATGGACAACTTATTTGTATGGGTCTGAGCTGTCTCACTTAAAATGCCTCAGGGAAAGCATCGCCATCTTTTAACGGTCCATATGGAGCAGATTGTGAGGTCAGAAGTTTATATCTTTTAAACCCAAGTTGAAGATGAAGAAAAAGAGTCACACAGGGACAGATCAATGTTTGGATTTAAAATGTCATTGATGAAAATTTAACCACTCTTTTAACTACCAGGTGCATTGTTTTTATGCTTGAACAACACACATTTTATGGTCAGCAAGATCTACAGCTCACATTCAAGTTTATACTTTCATCAGAGTAAAAGGCGGAAGAGGAGGTAAACCTGTCCATCCAGCCACCTCAAACTTTCCCTTTGAGGTCACTGTTATAAGTAAAACCTCTCGTCCTGCCACAGCTCAATTTACCTCCCTAGCTGGAAATTAGGTGGGTGAGGAAGTGAGTCCAGGCCAAATCTCAGTTGGCAGATTCTTCATGAAAAAAGGAGGCATTGGAATACATTCGTATAGATGGGCAAGTGCCCAGGCCATTTCTCAGCTGCCTCACCAGCTGGGCCACCAACTGTAATGGCCTCTACAGGAAACTGCCTGGTACAAAACATAGAGAAGTTGTTGGGTTTGTACCTACAAAGTCAACATTTCAAGTCACCTCTTTGTGACAGCAAGAGGTGTAAAGATAACCAGTGTATTGAAAAACTATTTCAGCTGTGAAGACATGGCTGTACCAAATTCTTGCTGAAATTTGTCAACTAAACCTTTCAAGGTAACTACCTTTCTCTGTGTGTGCTCCTGCACCTCTAATTCGTGTGTGTGTGTAAGTGTGTCTGAAGCCCTTTTACACAGAAGTCACACAATGCCTCTGCACAGGAGACCCTTTTTAACACAGATTTTGTTTTGAGACTGACCCAAAAATCAGCAGCATAATGCCATCTCAGTGTGTGATTTTAGATAGCATTTCAGTGTTGCAAAGCATAAAAAAGAATGATAGGTGTGATGTGCAACGTGACAGCATTCCCTGTTGTATGGCATTGGATCTCAGAGAAGATGCTTAAAGAACATGGGATGAACTGCCATATAAATAGCTGACATTTCTTTAATTCTTTAAGTCAGCTTCTAATTGTTGCTAGCTGCTTTTTAAATATCCTGACACATTATCAAGACTCCACACCCATCGTGGCTCAGCTTTTAACACAGGCATTGATTCAGCAGTTTCACTACCCCCATTACCTGCTCAGGGGTGGAACAAAATGACCCTCAGTTATACCTTTGTACCTTTGTAAGACAGAACGGGGCAGACTAAAGCTACTAGCATCCTCTCTACCTTGGACAGGCTGTATAAAATTGGCTTTAGTGTTAGAAAGCTACCTCCCAAATTCCATACCCACTTTGTGCTGTTCATCTTTTAAAAGAGTCCAATACACGTTTACCAGACTGGTTTGTACACTGGCCGTACTGTTTCAGAAATGTAAAATGAATCACTTCATCAGAGAATTTACCAACAGGTATTTACGGCAGCAAAATGAACCAGCACTTTCATTTACTTTCCTTCCTCTCTTTCTCATCTACCATGAGCCTTGAGAGGTTGGAAAGTAGTCTGGCTGTTTGAGCAGCTTATCTATGGCAGCATGTGAGGAGAGCAGCTCAGTGAAGTTTCAGAGACATGTCTTGTTTTAATTGCTTCTTTAAAGCATGAGCAGTTGCACTGATGGAGGGACCACATCTGTTAAATAGCATGGAGGCTTCACAGTGCACTGTAGGGGAACAGCGGGACTCTCCCCTTACACTTACAAAGAGCTTATTAATGTGTTAAGAAGTTGGGTGTCACTGGGTGTGGCTTAGAGGCATAAACTTCTTAGAAACATCTAAATAGATTGCATTACAAAAAGCTCCTGATATGTAAGCTGTAGTAGTCAAACTTTTCCACAAAAATCTATTTGATACAGTAGCTGTAAAACTTATCAAAAAATCTCTTGTACACACCATATAATGTGTATTATTAAAAAAGGATCATATTCTGCTTCAACAATTCTTTTTTAAAGGGGCCAAAGTTGGGGGATCATTCTAATTCTATATTAAGACTCAGGTTTGTCATGTGACATTATGCTTAGAATAATATTTAATTTGGGTCTAGCTGTGCTCCCAAGATTTAAATGATGTGTTTTAGCTATATAATGAAAACCTCTGACTAGGGCTGCTTCAGCTTATGTATTAGTGACTGCCCTGCTTGGGTAAAAAATTGCTTTAAAATGTGCCACTTGTAAAATCTAGAAGAAATTGTAATTTTAAAAATAAAAAAAATAAACTATCCCAATCAACAGAGTTTTCAGAAGTAACAGCTTTGGTGGCACATCAGAGTTGCACATGTGGCAGTGCAGAGACACAGCTTCTACCATGAGATGCCGATACTGACTCACTTTAGTCTCTGGTACGCTGCAGCAGGTAGGATGAAGAAGTCTGGCTGGTTGCAGGCAACGACTTCTAGAAGCTAAAACTTATTCAGTAGTTTAGTTTAATAGCTATTGTATGTTGCTTATGTAATTACAATGGATGAAGCTTGCGGAAATCAGCCTTTATCAGGTTTGTGATCCTAGCCTCCTGAAAAGAAAAAAAGGTCTGCAGTCAAGAATAGGAATGAAGGGAAACAAGGCAAGATGAAGGTAAATATTGGTGTGGCTTTTCCACTATGGAAACAGCTCCTGGATGAGGAAAACATTAGGTCTGATGTTAAACTCACCTCATTTCTTTTGGATTGGTTAGTGACAACTAATGTTGGCTTTTTAGTGAAATATATCTTTTAAAATAAATCGAGTGGCGTTTGTCCTCCTACTCTGTAGTCTCTGGTTGGTTGCTAAAATGGTGCTGAGTAAACTCTAATGTAGCATTGAACTGGAAGGTTACACTGATGCCACTTGTGAGGATGGCAACACAACTTTGGCAGTATTCTAGTGACGAGTCAGAATTTCAGAATTGCTTGAATTTAGCACAGTCTTGCTCTGCTGTCATTTTGAACCTATTCACTGTTTTTACAGACTGTAAATTGTGATTGCCTGGACCTGTTGACTGATAGCTAAAAACTTGCTCAGTTCAACATAGTCTTACAGCTTTGCATTACTGTTATGACGAGACAAGATTCAAAGCTTTGAAACTTTGATGTAACTTCCCTATAAAATGTTTGCTGAAAATACAAATTTTACTACGGTCGTGTTTCACTGTAAGATAACTCGATGCAACAGTGCCCCCATAGTGCTGGAGTGGGTACTGAGATTTTACAAATGGCACCTATTAGTAATTTTACACACACACACACACACATGCAGACACACAACCAACCCACTGAGATTATCTCATTAAGAACTTGGCAAAGATACAGCTACGTCATATTTTTGCAGTTGTCACTAAAGTGAGGAATAATACTTTCTGTAGGTTTACAGTTTCTAAAAGGCAAAAACAAAAAATGCAGTGAAAATCAGCAATGAGACAACAATTTGTGGTTTATAATCTGAAAAATCAGTTTTGGAATCACTAACAATTACTTTATGCTAAGTCTGGCAGATTTTGTTAATTAAAAACCTTGACCTTGAAATGCAGGCCAAATGTATCAGTTTACAAGAAAAAACATGACAATGATATTCTTAAAAAAAAATTAAATATCAAATATCCCTATCCAGTATCAGTATAAATAGGCCACTATTGGTACAGGGTACTGACACAATGGAAGTCTGTCTGAATAACCTTGCATATCATTCACCTGACTGACTGAAAAAACATGTTAACCATTAAGTGACTAGAGAGAAGGATGAAGGTGACATTATTAAATGTCTTTGTATGGAGACAGTCAGGGTGGATGGATGAGTCAACAAAAACATTACACCAATAAAGGAGATTGCTGTCCGTTTCTAACCCTAACCAATAGTGAATAAGCTTTTTTAAACAATCACCACATTCTTTTCTTTATATTGTGACACAAACAAAAGATCTTTTACAAGATCTGACCAATCATTTATTTTTTTAACTGAAATGATTTTAGACAGAACAGACATATCCTGAAAACACACTGTCATTCTAGGCTACATGAACAAGCGTTTTGTCCTTTATTTGCTGGACTTGTTTCAAGTGGGGATGAGATAAGGGCTACAGAGGTCTGATATTATTCTACATCCCAAAATTTTTTTCAATATTATACTTTTAGTCTTCCCTCCACCTGTCATGACATCAATTGAGGCCACTAATCAGACTTCACATTACTCCTTTGAAGCCACAAAAGGCCTGAAATATTCTTCCCACATCCAGTACCAGTAGACCTATAAACAGACTTTGATGCATTACACTATACCTTTTATTAATATTCATGCAAACAGGTCAGTTTGCAGTTTCTGGTTTATATCTCCTCCATCACAGAATTTACATCAGATTCTTTGATATGTGGGTTATCCAGCAAAAAGACATTCAGCGGCTGTGTTCAGAATGTCTGGTTGGAGCCGGAGAAGATAATGACTATGACACAGCTCAACAGGCTATGAACGCCACTGGTTTAAAACAAGTGCACTTTATCTTTCCAATTCGAGCAGTGTCAAGCTGTCGGTGTCAATCAACTCCAATAAAATCAAGTAATAACACTAATTACTAATACTAATTACTAATTTTAATGCTAATTTTAGAAAAAAAAAACAAAAACGTGAGACAGTGTGCATTTTGCTCAAGTTTGTGTTGTCCTAGTTCATATGTAGAAAATGTAATTTTTTCTACCCCACCCGAAAAAAATTTAAGGGAATATTATGCATTTTGTTACTTTAAAAAACTGGATTCAAAAGACCTGATTAATTCCGTTACTTAGTCCACAACCAACAGAACCATCTTAGCATTCCACCTAACTGAACCATGAATAATCTTATTTCTCTCCAGTTAATTATGGTCTTGCTTCACACGAGTGAGCTGCTTCTTTCCTTGACACTCATTGATGCCCACTTTCTCTAGCCTTTATTTTACCTCCACACTGGATTTCTCCCTGCACTTTACATTATATCTGAACCATGATCATGGAAGAAATATCATTAAGAGCAAGACCATCTATCATCAGGGCTGCAGGCTATGATATCCAGTCGGGACCCTATCAACAATGTTGTCCTATCTTTCACGTTAGAAGTCATGCTTGTGTGTTTATCACTTGAGCTGCGGCAGAACATGTGATTCACTGAACAGTCTTGATGATGAAATGAACAGACTACATGTCTGGGTAGTTGGCCTGCTCCCATATCTATGATAATGCTCAACACCCCAGTTTTCCTGAATGTCCTTACAGAATGTTGTGCACACTGTAGTTTTTTCACTCACTCTCTCCCATTGTGTCAAAATTTTCAACATCTTTAGTGGTGCCTGCTGATGAATGTGTAAGCATTAAAATTGAAAAAAAAAAAAAATCGAAGATGCCACAGAAGTTTGTTCCCAGATTTAATGTTCTCAGATTTCATATCAATGTGAGCTATCTAAGCCTTCCTGGTCACTTCCCCCTGTACAAGGGTCAACCACTCCTTTTAAGGACAGTCTAACTTCCAATACTTTCTAAACATCTCAATAAATAAGCCTGTAAGAATCAGAGCTTTTCTTTAATTGGAATCATGAGATGATGATGAGCAGAACAATCAGCCTTAGCGTTTGTACACAAATGCAATTTTGGACAGGTCATGGCCCTAATTGCAAAATTATAAATGTTTTTAAATTTCACACATGAGCTCTACAAAAGAGGTTGGATTATCTGAGGATAAAGTAGCTGAAGTGCTCTAGTCTGGGTATCCTTGCAAGCAGACAAAGTATGGCAAAATATAAAAAATGGAAACATTAAACTAAACCTGGTTCCAACAACACCACCTTTGAAAGAAAATAAAGACATGTTTTACATCTGGAGTCCGTGGTGACCAGCCACTGTTCGAGACAGGATTCCCACACTGCTCTCAGTAATGAAAGTCGTTTGCTCCTCTGGTGAGCTATGCTGCTACCTTTTTTAGCTGTCAAAGAAAAAAGTATGGGCACTGGTATGCGCATTAATGTTCATTTTAGTCCAAAAGTCTTAAAGAAAGCAAACGAAGTACATGTGTTAAAGCCTTGAAGGAGAGTGGTTGAACCACCCACTATTCCAACTGTGACAAGCTCCGATTTGGTCAAAATAAACACTTCATTCGGGGAAGTGAGATGTTTCCAAAACTTAAGAACCAAACTCAAGAACCAGTCATTTACAAACCAAAAAACGTAATATTAGAGCCCAGTTTTAAACATTTTTTTATATATGTTTATCATTTTTAATGTTCAGGTTACATGTTACTTTAAGTAATTTGTTATTACCTTAAGCTGAAATAATTTTAAAGGGTTTACCTTTTTCTACACTTTAATGCTTTTTTTAAAAAAGAGAGAGAGAATTATATCGCTTACATCTTCTTATTTGTTTTTTTAACTCTACAACTAAAAAAAAAAAAATAAAACAGTTATTTTAAACAAACACGTCTGGATATGCATAAACATGCTATGTCCTGGTAAATGTTCCATATGCTGTTGTTATGCACATAAGTTTTATTTATCCCAGTTTTTTTCAGGTTTTGAGAATTTTTATATTCAAATCAATTTTGCATGGTGGATGGCTTAAAATACTGTATAATGGATGCCAGCCCCTGGTGCTATGAAGAAGCCAGTCAGAAAGGTGATTCAGAGCTATAGTACATTCAAGCACATGTAGACCAACATGGTGCCATATGGTGCATTTGGCCAGTTATCCAGTGCACATAAAATTGTTTTAAGTTTGATAATTGGATGTTTTGTGTTATTTAACCAACCAGAACTTTAAATTCTGACTATTTTATATACACCAACTGGTACATTTATGTCATGCCCTCTACCCCCTAGGCTGTGTGTATGTTTCATTACAGGATTGAGTCCAGGTGTGTGGGAGTCAGGAGCCAGTCTTCTCAGCTGCCCATCATCAGCAATCAGCCCTACTATAAAGACCCTGCCAGATTGTAGGCACAGTTTCATGCTGTCAGTCACTTTCCAGCCTCTTAGTTCTTGTCTCTGCCTGTGTGTTGATGTGTTTGTTAACACTGTGTTTCCCTCTGTGTTAGATCCTCATTCTGACTCCTGTCACCAGCTTCAGTCCTGATTCTGTCTACCAGCCTGCCCTCTGCCACTGTCTTCTTTGCCTAAATTCTTTGCCCCAACCATATTCATTCCTGTCTTTTTTATGAACCCTTCTTTAATCTTCAATCTGCCACAGCCTTAAGTGTTTCTGTACCTGAGTCCACTAATCAAGCCTTTTACACCTTTGACCTAACAAACTATTTTAGCTTTTTGTTCGTCTTTGCAAACTAATTCAAAATATACCAGTCATACTTCGCCTTCAAATGGGGCTCAATAAAATGATGTCTCAGGGCTTTAATTTTATTGTGTTTTAAGAATTTGTGTGCTGTGATTTACCTTCCCCTTTTGCACAGTCTGACTCATCTCTAGTCCCTCAATGAGTTTTGTTGTTTCCCAGAGCCTCACATGCCAATCTGAATTTTGGCTTTATAATGGCTATAAATCAACTTCCACTAACCATTCCTTTTGAAACCACAATACTTTACAGAAGTAGATTTATTTATAGAACATGTTTCATAAGTACAAACATAAATATTTATGTATACACTCACGCATAATGTTAAAGTGCATTATAGATCAGTTAAAAGAAGCAGACAGTGCATTTGAGTTATTAAGCTGAAAGAGCAACAGCAGACAGTAACTTGACACAGTTAAAACCAACTGTGAAAATAAATGTTTCCATTCTACTTTTAAGTAGTCTAAGTTGACAGAAAACATCTGATTTTTGAGATGTTCCCAAGGTGGAAAAAGGTGTTCTTGTGACATTAATGATGTTACAGTAAAAGTTGAGATCAGCATCAATGAAGGCAGCAAAATTTCTTGTTTGGGTCCTTCTGAAAGGGAACTGAGGTGGGCAGCAATTTTTGTTTGTCGTACCGATTTCACAGACGAGATCTCACAGACACTTGTGTGATCAAATGTTTTGCTTGAAATATTGAACAGGCACCCGTAATTTTGCCATAAACTGAAAAGCTTGTCTTAATGTTCCATTTAGCTTGGCACAGTTTTGTTTGCCATGTTTTTAACTGTAAAAGTATGCAACATCCAGCTGCAGACCTCCTTCCCAGTGTGCTTGCACCCTTTTGGCTATTGCATGTATTCTGTCAGAAGCAGACTGACCTGGAATCATAAATATCAAACGTGTGTTGTTTTTTTTTTTCAATTTGAGATCAGGGAATCATTGCTGTCTTACCAACCCTCTGCCATAAAGAGGAGAGACCTGGTCTTTACAACTTTACTGCCACAGTGTACCTTTTTACAAGTGGTAGTACTCCTGATGGCCTTGTGTTCTAAAGTTTATCTCAGTTTTTCTACTGCTGTGTTTCCTAGAGCCGCTCAAATTACTACCATTAGTGTAATTTTGTATGACTTTGTGTAATCAACATTCTACTCTGACCAGATCTAAGGTGTCCCTTTGCTCAGCCTGCATTTTCCAACACTTAATTTAAAGACTCCAGGGGGGTTTATGAGGAATCAAGTTCAACAGACTGAGGCTTTCTTTCTCTGATCTGTCTAGACAAACCACATACTCGCAATCAAAGAATTGGCACCACTATGGTGGTTATCAACTTCTTGTTAAAACAGACTTTCTGCTTTCTGCTCTGTGTGCGTCCACATAAAAGGGGGCGTTGACACTTCATTTCCCGTATCAAAATGGACCAATCTCATGCAGTGTACTTAACACAGGAAGAGCAAGTCACGTTAATGCAGAGTTATGAGGAGTTCAAAGATATGACAGCAAAAAGCAACACTGTAGCTGCAAATAAGGCTAGGGAGGATTGCTGTTCGTGTAGACTCATAAGATTAAGGGAATTAATTCACAACCTGAAGCACTCTAAATACCTCCCACATTAGGAGCTTAACCTTAATGTTGGAGTTATTGAACCTAAAACTTGATGTAGCAATTTTATTCTCAAGAAGGTGCTTTTACATCTGAGTCTGTCTCATAGTGAAGGATAAGGGGAATTCACTTAAGCTCGTGTCCAAATTAAAAGGAAATTAACTTTATAAACTTAACATATATAACTATTTATGTAGGCTATGCTATACCTGCGATTTTACAGAACGTCTTTCACTGTCAGCATGGGTAAATGGCTAGGGAACAATATAAAGATTCAGTAGTTCAGTTAGAGCAAGTACAACCTTACTTATAGCATAGCATACAGTGTTCTCACTCAGATTTTTAATTTTTTTTTGCATCGCAAACTGAATGCATGTAGGTTCTCGTGTCAAAACACAGCCAGGCAAGCAGTTTGCACAACTATAAGTGCACAACTCCCTTTTTTGTGGCATTTCCAACATATGGCTCCAGCAGATTGCAAAGATAACATATTCCCTCAGATGAAAATCTGCACTCATAGAAGATAGAAAATATCATCAGGAAATGTCAACGGATCATATTGGTCTCGAAAACCCTCTCCCTCCTAAGAGACCCATGAACAATTTTTGCACCCATGTCCACAAGGTTCTCATTGAATGGATATACCATTTTCAAAAGAGGTGCTTAGTGCCAGGGCAGCACTTTTTGAAGCCGATTTAGGCTGAAACTCAGAACATAACTGGCTCCAGACCAGGTTGTGTTTGCGTCAAAGGTTACTATGGTGGTGCAGACAAATTGAGAGACAGCTTTGTGATACTAAAAGCCCTGGCTTTAGGCTTAACATACCATGCTAGTATACCTCCCAGTGCTTCACTTCAAACCTTTTGTCACTCTGCCCTGGTGAGACCTCTCCTTTTTGTCAAGCAACATCACTTGCTCAAGCCTGCCTGCCCTCCACCATCACTGCCTCCCACTCCCTGTATTTGTTCAATAAATCATCTTTAATTGTGCTCTGCCTCAGTCTCTGCTTCTAAGTAAAAAAAAAACCAAACACATTTATAACAATATACTTTTTTGTTGTTGTTGTTTTTTTGTTTTTTGTTTTTTTTCAAGGATTTTATGGAGAAATGGTACATTTGCAATCTATGTGTACGTACTCATATTTCAGATATCTAGATTATTTTTAGCAATTCAATGAGTTTTAAAACAGGTTGCAAGAAGGAGGTAGGAGGTGCACAGCATCCTCAAGTGTCGTGGAGTCTACAATAGCAAAATGCAACATCCATGAAACACAGGTCCCTATCTATGTGAGCAAACAGAAAATATTCTTTTAACAGATCTTAAAGACTGTTTTCTCATTGAGTGGTAAATTTGTCGTTTAAAAAAAAAAGATGCATAATACATAATTTTTTTTTAAATTTTATTTGTAAAGAATAAGTCTGGGTGTGTTGATGATGGAATTTCATCAGAGAGCTCAACAAAGCTCAGCAGTTACATTGATGCTTAACTTGATGAATTGCCTTGCCTTTTATTTACCTTTTTAACAGTGTTGCAGAAAATCTGAGAAAGAATATTTATGTTCAACTTTTCTTTTGCTTTTACCAAAAAATGTTTTTGTAGTATTCAATGACAAATTAACCATGCTGGCTATTAAGTATTATATTGATTATTAATCAATATAATGTTTACTTAAAAATGAAGCTCAGCAAAAGTTCAGTCAGGAAGACTATCTCTTTGAGCATGCCCACTAAGTCACCATCAAATTCCCGCTATCCTTTTGCTCCATAACTTGATTTGTTTCATCCAGCCACAATCTGCCACCTTTCCTCTCTTGACCAATCAGTTGCTGGCTGCCAAATTTTAAAAGACTCTTTCTCTGTCATCATCCAGCTGCCACTCAGCTCAGAGGTTGCGCAACTCACCTCCACTCCTTCATCTTCCATCAGACATTTCAATCAGAAGTTCCACTGCATGAAAAAATCCTCCTTCCTTGCCACCACCAGTGTCTAGGCTCCGCGGGAGTCTTCTTCTTTAGTTGGAAAGCATTCAAATCAACAAGCTGCTCAATAAAGTGATCCACTTCCTGTGGGATCTAAGCGCCAAAGACAATATATTTTTGTGCACAATAAATGTGGTTTCATTTCTCAACCTGTCATTCTTGCTTATTCTTAAGTCTATCCAGATTGAAATGAAAGTGGTGTAATTAACCTTAATGCCTTGATGTTTCCCTTTTATATAATATTGGTATGTTTTGGTCCTGACTTACCAAAGTTTGTTGCGTATGCACATGAACGTGTATGTGTACGTATATTAAACATCCCTGACACCACGTCATAGTGGGTGTGTTTACTTGTGAAAACATATATATATATTTAAACATGTGAATGGACATTGATCTGCACGTCCATTTTCCTCTGGGATTTTCTGAGCAAACAACAAAAGGTCCTCTGGTTCCATTATGACTGACTGTGTCAGAATGGATCCCAACCAAGTCAGCAGTGTTGAAGGTATGTGTACTGTTGTGCGTCCATGTGATGTAGCATTAGACGGTGCCCCTTGCAAGAAGATACATCGAAAGCATGGTCCATCTGCTGCAGGGGTGTTTGAATTTAACAGATTTTGAGGGGGTCAATGGTTATGTTTAATCTGTTAAATATCGTGATGGGAGAGTTGTGCTTTGTGTGAGTATGAGGTTGAGTGCGGGTGATGTGAATGATGAAAAGTGGACATGTTGTATGTCCGTAAAAGACTGGAGACTGTTTTGTTCTACTGTGTGCTCGGACCTGGATCAAGCTGGTTTTCCTGAGTCCATCTTTGTTGCACAGTGGCACAGCTCTACAGGCCCAGAAATGTACCGTATTGAAGCTGATCATTTCAACCGTGCATCGGAGGATTTTATTTTTCTGGATGTTTGTAAGGATAGGGAGAGACTGATTGCAACCAGAGGCTGTGAGGATTGGAGTATACGCCCTTATCCTCTCACTCTTCAAGAACATGATACATGGTTTAAAGCTGCTTTCTTCATTTAGTGGAGTGACTGGAGAGCTCTACAAAGTGTGTTCAGTCACGTTGACAATGCGATCAAAAGAGACAGAATCAACGCATCTTTCAAGAATATTAGAAAGCGGCTTGTTTTTGACAATATAATGTCTGGTATGCAAACTGTTCGACTTCCATCCTTGTGTGTGCCAAAAATCATCAGACACATGGACTTCTATTGAAAAGTGAGTGAGTGAGTGAGACCAAAGTGACGGAGTGCTGTCTGAGGGTTTTATTGACAGCGTTAAATCAGTCATCCTACATCTGCTTGATATTATTCTGCTCAATTTTTGGGAGGAGTCCTGTTACGGTTGTCAAATTAATCATCCCAGTCAAACACCACGAGTGTCTGCAGGATATTCCCAATTATTTCTACAGGAGCAACTTTGGACAACTTATGAAAAGGTTGTGGACAGAGTGTTTCATTCCTGCTGTCCAGTGTTTTTTGAGGTTGAAACGTTTTTACACCAGTGAAGCCAGAGTTCAGGGTGCTGCTGAAACTATCCTACATGAGCTGAAATCAGCGGAGAGGGTATCGGATACGATCAGAAACATGTACGACACCATGATTGATAAGAATGTGAACGACCTTGTTGAGCTCCACACTGTTGGTAATTTCTGGAAAGGTCCCGAAGAGTAAAAAAAATCGTTTTGGAAAAAAAACGACATTTTTGTGATCGAAGCATTTGTCGAGGAATTTAAATATTTAGGTCTGAAGTAACTTTCTGTTTCATCTGCATTCGTATTGTAACTGTGCATCATGGGTAATTGTTTGATAAATATGTTAATGTCCGTTAGGGGGCGCTACATTGTAACAAAGCTAACATGTCTTTTAGATCAGGCCATTGGTAAAAGAGTAAACGATGAAAAGTACAAAAACAAAAGTTGTTAGCCTCTACAAAATCAATAAATTAGAACAAATACTGGACATAGTGAGAACCCAGTCTTCTGCAGAGTCATGGGACGACATAGTGCAGTGTACTGTGACAATGACAGAAAAATCAGCATCAGACGCATTATGTATTGTCACCGGTTGTGTCGCAATGAATGTTAACTCGCTGAAGCCCCACCATGTGTTTACACTGTACACCTTGATTGTAGATGCAATAAGCCGCTATGTTCAAGAGCGACCGTGTGGATACCATACATGTGTTGCAAAAAGTGCATACTTTTATAAACTGTAAAACCACTATCTGATTTGGCAGATGTTTTAAGTGTTTTTTTAAAATACAATCCATAGGATCTGTACCCTGTTTGTTTTTAACTGTGTGTGGTTGATAACAACATTTAATTCATTACATTACGTTGATCTGACCGTGTGTAAAATACCTCTGATGTTATACATTCATGAAAATGATTTACTGTGAGTGCTTTTGTTATACGAATAAAGATGTAGTGTAACAGCCATAATGTGTTCACTTCTTTTTCATCTCCACCATGGAAACAACACTGCAAAAGATTTATCATAACCCTGCTCATCCTGGCGGTCTTGAGAGTGTGAATAAGCTTCGCAGTGCGGTCAGAGTGTACAGGAGAGACACCCAAGCTACCTGAGGTTAAACATTTCTTGCTAGGACAAGATGTGTATACACTCCATGCCAAAACAGCTAAAATTTTTCCAAAGAGCAGGGTTCTGGTTAGCAGTATAGATAAACAATTTCAAACGGATCTAGTGGATATGAACAAATATTCTGCAGAAAACAACAATGTTCGATACTTGTAAACATGCATCGATTGTTTTTTCTAAATACGTGTGGGTCAGATGTCTGAAGAGCAAATCTGGTGCCGCTGTTACAAATGCTTTTAAAGACATTCTGAGGGAGGGGCTTGTACCCGCAAAACTCCAAACGGACACAAGCACAGTTTTATAATAAACAATTTCAACGACTAATGGCGCAATATAAGATCATACATTTTTCAATGGCGAACGGGACTAAGCCTAGTGTGGTGGAACAGTTTAATAGGACCTTCAAGACCTGTATGTGGCGATATTTAACATCTGTTAATTAAGGTAGATACACCGATGTAGTCCAGGACCTTGTTTATGCTTATAACAGATCTCACCATAGATCCATAAAGATGGATTGGATTGCCTCCATCAATAGAGGCAATGAAAAAACTATTTAACAACCTGTACAAACCTAAACCGCAGAGGACGGTGTCATTTAAATATGGGTTGGGGGATACAGTGAGAATATCAAAACTCTGAAGTGTGTTTAGAAAAGGTTATGAACAATCATTCTCAGACGAATTTTTTTTACAATAACAGAATGTATAGCCAGAGATCCGCTTGTGTATAGGCTATCAGACTGTGCAGGGGAGGTCTTGAAAGAAACATTCTATGAACCAGAGTTACAACAAGAAATTATAGACAAAAAGAGTTTTTAAAATTGAAAAAAATCAGGGCGTAAAAATGTTTTTTGTGAAATGGTGTCCAGTTTCCTCCTTTCCGCCACTGAGATGCTGCTGCCCCAACTGACGACCCCATAAAAGATGGCTGATTCCACCACAGTGTCATAGAAGGTCTTCAGGAGTGCCCCCTGCACTACAAAAGACCTCAGTTTCCTGAGTAGGTAGAGTCTGCTCAGGCCTTTCTTAGAGTGTGCAGTAGTGTTGTCTGTCCGATCCAGTTTATTGTTCAGATGAACACCCAGGTACTTGTAAGATGTCACCATGTTAATGTCCATTCCCTGGATATTCACCAGCGCCGCAGAGGTGTGTCTCTGTCTTCGGAAATCCACCACCAGCTCTTTGGTCTTCCCCGCGTTGATCTGGAGGTGATTCCACAGACACCAGTCTACAAAATCCTGAGTCAGTTCTCTGTACTCCCTGTCTTCCCTATCTGTGATGAGGCTGACGATGGCAGAGTCATCAGAGAACTTCTGCAGGTGACAGGTGGATGTGTTGTATGAGAAGT
>JAQMCX010017193.1:0-20491 GCA_029814765.1 Acanthurus leucopareius | reverse complement strand
TTTTTAATGCCGTAAATCTGCGTCTTCGTGTGGATGACAGGCCAAACCGTAGAAAAATATCTCCGTTTTGTGAGATATCCGGCTACGTGTGGATGAGACCTAATACTCTGTCTCATGTCTCAGTATTTATTAAACTAACCACACTCCCATCAGCCTCAGCTGTACTTTCTGTTTAGTGCTAATTATCAACTAAACACATCCACACGGTGGCTCTGTCATTGTTAGCATGTTAGCATGTTAGCATGTTGATGTCAGTTTTTAGGCCCCGATCACACACTCACAGTGTTGTTAGCGCACTTTGTGATTTATAAATGAAGTTCTCATTGACAGCGTGTTAAAGTTATTCCAATCTGATCACAATTTATTTTTACTCCATCAGGTTGAGGATCAAAAACTCAAAACTGTGAACTAAAATCAGATAAATTACAGAAAATTCATCCAGAGTCACTTTTAATCCGACTTAGTGGAGTTTTAATTCATGAAGTGTTTGTTTGTATTCTTCATCTCTTTGTTCCTCTCAGTCCCATTCAGTCATGTTCACCACTATAAGCAGACGGATCAATGCCGGTTTATCCGTATATTTTCTGAGCCCTGAAGGCGTCACAGCGCCGTGGAAAATCTCCTCAGGCCTAATCAATACTGACATGTCGACACCGGAGAACGATGTGAATTTGACGGGAACAAGTGCTGATGATTCTGTGCTGCCCGTCCATCCATCTATACATCCATCCATCCACCCGTCCATCCATCCGTCCGTCCATTGATCACACACCCATGCATGAAGAACTGTGATCAATAAAAATGTAGTTGTGTTCAGACATCCAGTAAACACAACACGTGTTTGACCTTTGAACCCCTGCAACACTCGGTAAGACTGTTCCGCTCTGCTGTCCTGTTACATCATCTCGTTATTAGTTTGATTATTCGCCGTCAGTCATTTTAAAAATAGCGGTTGACCTCTTTTCGTCACAGTTCGAGTCTTATTTTAGAGCGAATCTCTCTGTGAGTGACGAGGATCCGGCGTGTGATAATTACAGAAGACTTAAAGCTCATTTAAACACCCACTGTTACCTGCTTCCACCGCTCAGGTCAGCTGATAAAACACACCGGGGCCACGCTGACAGTAATTACACAGCCTACGTGTGTGTGTTTTTAAAAAAAGATGAACAGTGAGAGGAAGATAAAGCCATTATCTCTGCTGTGTGTGTGTGTGTGTGTGTGTGTTTGAACAGTGAATTTGAATATCTAAATTTGGAAAAGACAAAGACGCCACTTTTGGAGCAGAGGAGGGAGAACAAGGAAGTTGAGTTCAGGTTCTCAGAGGTGGAAGAACTTTGTAGATGTTTTACTTTTGGAAAAGTGAAAAAGGAAACAACAAAAAAAGTCAACCTGCACTGAAAAACCTAACTGAAGTAAAAAATACGTCAGTATCATCAGCAGAATTTACTCAGAGCGTTAAAAAGGGTTAAAGTTAGGATGCAATAGCAAGTTTTCTATAATATATGATGCTTTAAATTAATAAATCGCTGCATTAATGTGAATGTTATGTTTTAAGGTTGAACTATAATGTAATTTTAACTACTTTTAATGAGATGAGACATTTAATTACCATTGAAAATCAGGAAATAAAACAGTCAGGTGCTGCAATACAGAACTCATTTTAGTTATTATGTTATATTAGACTCATTATGAGCATTATGCAAGTGATGGAAACTCCAGTGTCACATCTTACCACAACTTTTTATAAATTCTAACATTATCTAACACTAATAATCATCCAAACCACATGAGTCTTTCTAAATGACCCCTTTTAGTGCCTGTTTTCTATTATTTACTGTTTATATGGAGCCAACTTTGACAAACAAGTTCAAATTATAAAGTAGCTTTAAGGTTTGTCCGTCATCTGTTTGTGCAGCACGTGTTGTTTCTGCATTAAAGCCTCCGTGTTAGCAAGTCGTGTTCGTTTCTTCAGTTTTTTCCACATTTTCATCAAGAAAAACATAAAAAGAACGACCGACGTGCCCGAGCAGCTCATTTATTTCTAATCATCTGCATTTTATTTCAGATCATTTGTGAAAGCACATTCTTTCTGGATGCTGCGTACAATAAATCCATCAGCACGGTATTTATTTGGCCGTAAACGGGGTATTGATTATGAAAGCATGCATCACCACGCGGCACAATAAAAACCCATCTTTCAAAACACGACCTCGGTGACACGGTTTGAAAGTGTTGGTGTGCTGCAGGGATGCGATGGAAACGCTGGAGCCAAGGAAGGTCAGCGTGTGTCAGATATGAACGCCGTGTAAACGAGTGCATGTCATGATCTCTCCTCTCACACTGCGGCTATATTTATCACAATAAATCAACCGAGCTGGGGTTTTTTTTTCCTTTCATCTCTTTGTGAGGAAGTGAAGCTCTGAACCAAGAGACATATAACACTGAATTCATCCGTATCAGTGTGTGAAGGTTAATAAAAGCTGTTTTTTTTAAAGAATGAACACAGGAGTCTATGAATGATTAATTAAAGTGATTATTACTTCTTTTTTTAAACATGTGTTTCAACTTATGTCACTGTCAGAATAAAACAATGATGGATCTGCATGTTCTTGTGCTCCACATGCACCAAGTTATCTACATTTTCCACCACAGTTCAGTGGTGTTGGTGACTTTCTTTGCACCAGCAGGTTTATTAAAGATTCTGTTTTGCAGAAGTTCACAAAAACATGAATCCATCAGAGTTTAGCAGCTCATTTACTGATGATCGTGCATGTTTAGTGCTTTTCTGTTCAACAAAGTTTGGCCACGATGCCAAAACAGCTTTTAAAGACAGCTTTGAGCTTCCTGTGATGAACATTTACACAATGTTTGCTTCATGCTTTACAACTCTGATGCAAATATAAAAAATGTTACCTGTCTCTTCTTTCATTACCTTCATTTCTTTGTTATTCTCCTCCTTCCTCTCGCTCTCCTGTGTGCACTCAGAGCTCCATTCATCTGTGGAGCTTCGATAACAGTCGTTTCTTGGACTGAAACCCTCCTGACCTCCAAACACACACACACACACACACACACACACACACTCGCTGAATGTGAAGCCAGCAGTGTTTTGCAGCTCCAGGTTTCTGCTGCACTGAGATAGAGCTCAGTGTTTAACTGTCGGCATGTAAATTAGGACATTACAGCAGAAAAGGTGAAATGCATCACTGTAAACAAAGCTTGTTGTCATTCATCCCAGATGAGACAAAGCCTTTGTGTGTGTGTGTGTGTGTGTGTGTGTGTGTGTGTGTTCTTATCTTAATGAATCACTCGTGTCTTACAGAGTTCTGCAGCTCAAACAGGATCGGAGGAGTGGAGTTACATTATGTGGGAGCTGCTGATGTTCCCGGCTCGTCTCTGGTAGTTTGTGTATTTTTAAAAACTCTCCTTTGAGACGAGTGAAGTTATCAGCAGCAGACGAGGCGAATGTTTACGTTCTGTAACCTAATAATTCTTGTTTCACGATGGTTCTGCCCTTTTTTTGGCCAACTGTAGATCTTTAGATGATAAAAAACAAAGGAATTTCTGTCTCTGCAGTAAAAGCTTGCTTCTTTTTGAGGTGATAATATGTGAAGTCAGCGTCTGCTCTGCACTGACGGACTCCTTTAAGGATTTCTAGCAAAACAGATGATGTCAAACTGTCATGACGACCTGCCACTCTTTTGATTTCTAAACCTCTAAACACCATTTTTCATTAACGACAACAGTGACAAAGAACATAGGTGTTAAAAACACTTCTTTCTCCTGAAAGGCCAAAAGTAAGTGAAGCCTCAAACAGCAGATCACAGGTCGTCTGAACGCTTGAACCTCCTGTGTTTGCATGATGAGGTTGCTGCCTCTGACTGGAGACAAGAGGAGACAGCAGCTTTCCCTCCCTCTGATATTTCGCCTCTTTCTTCTCACCCTTTTCCTTATTAACCTGCGGCTTTGTTTGCCTTCTCAATAAAGACTGACTCATCTCGACTCCCAGAAGACAAGATAAACCCTCTAATCTTCCAGCTTTCTCTCTCCGCTAACTCTCTTCTCTCCGTCTCACTTCTATAAGGATTCCTGCAATTTAGACTCTGCATGCAGATCTTATTTAAAGTGCAGAGTCTGTAGTCATAGTGACGAGCTCGTGCACCATCTTTAGAAAGGACTCAGCCCTCCTCACGTCTGCAACATGCAGAAGGACAATGGGCTGTTTTTACATCTGATTCTGTCAGAATTTAGACTTTTTCTTTCTTCGTTTGTTCCTTTCAAACTCTCAAAGCTTCGTTCTTCGTTTCTGCAGGTTTTCTTATGTTATCTTGGTTTCAGATCATCGTTTTAATCTTCATCTCAGTCTCAGATTACATGTTTAAAAGTTCAGGATTTGGACTCGACTTTGGACTTTAGAGCCAAGAGGTTAAAGCTTCTTCATGAGCTGGAAAAGAGTCACTTTGATGCTCTGCAGATGAACTTTTAGCATCTAAACTAACTGGAATTAAACTGCATACATACAGTTCATAGAGTTGCGGCAAAGAAAAAGAATAATTATAAAACTCAGGCAGTTTTAATCTGCGTTTTCTCTCCAGGAAACACTGAGGTCACTGTTGCCCTCTGCAGCAGGAGAGGAAGAAGAGAGAGAGCAGATAAAACGGAGACGCAGCACAGAGGTGATAACAGCGATCCACTCTGGAGGAGTTGGAGTGTTTAACTGAAAGATTGCACTGTGATTACAAATGATTACCGAGCCGTCCTACCGGGAATAATAAATACCCATAAGCCCCTCTGTCAATCTCTTGAAGGGGATTGGGTGGAACAGGGAAGAATTAAAAGATGAGAAGTCTGTTTCTGAGGATTTGGACAAATAACAACGAGTTTGTGAAGAACTGGAAAGTTAAAAAACAAAAGTTCATCAGTCACATTTTACAATATGTTTCCTGAAGTTTAAAACTGAAGGAAACATGCAAGAAACTGAAAGAATGAAGAAGTAAAAGCATAAAAAGCAAAAAGTCGACAAACTAAAACAGACGTCGTCATTCAGTTCAGTCAAACATTTCATACTGGTGATGCAAAGCTGAAGACATCTTTCCTATGAACCTCCTGAAGGATCACGAGGCGTCACAAAGTCAGCTGGGATGTTCTGGCTCCACCTCAGAGTCTCCAACCTGTTGGATGTGTATTAAACATCACAAAGGGTAGGCAGCATGTTGATCAGATGAACCACCACCGAGGAGCAGCAGCTCTCCTCCAAACTGCCTCCTGATGTTTGAGCCCAGCAGCCTGCAGAGGAAACTCACCTCAGCCGCTCATATCTGAGATGCTTCAGTCTCCATCAGTCCATCAGTGACAGGAGATGTGGGCTGGAACATAAATCCACTGGTCTGATACAACATCCTGTTAATGCCTCACAGACTGATATTAAACCTTCAATCATCCTCAAATTTAACAACCAGAAAACTTTAAAACCATCATGAAGCAAAGTTTATTTATTATTATTATTATTATTATTATTATTATTATTATTATTATTATTATGCTCAAATGCTCATGTGACCAGGTGCAAATAAATGCATTTTAACTTGTTCACATCCATCAGATCACCAGTGATCCACTGAAACTGTTGAATAAGCACAACACATGAAGATTTAAAGGTTTGAAGTTTTGCTTATTTTTTTGAAATTCACACCATTTTTTGATTTATTTGATTATCAAATATAACAAATCAAGTGAAGCACATTTGGCCTCATAAGTTTCTGTCAAAACCTTCATGTAGCTGCTTCAAACGGGCCCAAAATGTGGATGTTTAAAGGTTAAAAACACATTAAGGACCCAGTTTGGATGAATCTGGTGATAATTAGATCAGATTTAAAACATGATCAGCTCAAACAGAAGCAAACAAAGAGAGAAAACACCATCATTTACATAAAACAGTCTATCCTTCGTTCTGTTCCTCTTCCTCCGTCTCGTCTCTAAAAACAGTCATATCTATGTAAAGACCTGCGACTTGTGAGAGATAATAACTTTGTCTCGCCGCTGCCTCTCACCACACAGAGACACAAACTCCTCCATCGCAGACTAACTCCCCGGTGATTCGCCCAACGACAAAGAAAAGGAGATGAAACAGCAACTTGAAGAGGAGAGTTCACGGTTCATCCTCCTCTTCCTCCCTCAAACTGCTCCCTCTCTGATAATAATCTTTTTTCTGTCAAAACACGTAACTCACAGGAGACTCCGACTACATGGAGTCTTTTCTTCCAGTCAGTCAGACAACATGTTTCCAGCCAGGTGTGTCTATCACATATTCAAATTTCAGGTTCCTCCATGTGCTCAAACCTCCTCGTCTCGTCTTCGAGCGGGACGAACCTCAGCAGGAAGGAGGAGGAGGAGGAGGAGTAATGAGGTGTGACAGGCTTCATTTTGTGAAACAAGAAAACAGCGTGAAACTTCAACTCTTCATGATCTTTTCAGATGATGAGTGAGAAAGAAAAGTGGTAAAAAAGAAACAGAGTTAATGAGAAAAGCAGCTGATAACTCCTGATGATCTGCACAGTCTGTTCTCTTAGTTTGTCTGCTTCTGCAGCGACTGCACGAGGAAAACGGGTTTGATTCAACAGCTGCAGAGGCACAAATTACAGAGATGAGCAATGAAACAAAGTCCTCTCCTGAGCTGAGATAAAGTTTGAAAAGTGTTTTTAAATTTCAGTTAACTTTGATATATTCAGCAGCTTCTATGCTGACTTTCTAAATGTGACGGAGCCTCACTGACTTTTTTTACAAGTTTCTTTCTGGACATTGTAACAAAAAAGACTTAAATTATTTGGTTTACATCATTTTGGGCTTTGAAATTTTGCTTTTTCAGACAGTGCAGCACACACTGTGTATCAACACTGATTAGAAAAACCCTTAAAAAAGACATGTTTCTCCTCCCTGTCTATCAATATAACAAGTGTATCTGTATTTTGCATAAAGTTCGGTGATCTTGCACAAAGTTTAGACAAAAAAAAAACAAACAAAACTTGAGTTTATGGCAGAGTTGAAGATTTAAACAGCAGATGACAGACATCTTTTTTTAATGACAGTAATATTGTGCAAACCAACACTAAACGAGCTCCTACTGATGCTTCATATGTGCTTGTTTTCACTGCAGGAGCATCATAGTAACAGACAGAATAACAGACTGCACATTCACCTTCTGTTCGCCTGCAGGCTGCAGAACTCGTCTCCAGCTGCGATGATGCGTGTCGTTCCTGAGCTTCTGGAGGTGACTCTCTGTAAATGAAAACACAGTTTGTATGAAATAATCGTCCGTCAGTCTGTCGGAGTCGATGCTGCGGCCTGTCTGTTTGTTTTCCGCCGTGTGGACACAGATCCAGAGGTAATGCTGCGTTAAGCCTCCGTGCAGACCGACAGGAGACGTGACAGGAGACGTGACAGGAGACGTGACAGGAGACGTGACAGGTGGCTGCAGCTTCAGAGTCATGAAACGAAAAGAAATCTTCTGACCCGTCTGACTGCTTTCAGGTCTTATTTAATAACTGTTTCAGCTTTTCTCTCACTCTTCTTCTCTGTCTTTTGTTCCTTTACTTTAGTTTTTAAAGTCAAACATGTTGCTCTTGAATTGTTTCAGAAGATTCATCTGAACTTGATCCTTATTAGCATCTAGTAACATCTACACGATGTTAATTATTCATTTGCCTTGAAGCTTTTCCTGCTTTCAGTCCCTTTTTACTGAGTAAAAGAGCAATGTTATTAAAAAAAATAAGCTGGAAACTGTTTTTAAACCTCTGACTTCAGCAGCCGTCTTGTAAAGCCACTGCTGACTTGGACTTTATCCTCAGGAGGTTTTTAAAAAATAGCTTCTTCTGTCTGTTTTGGCCTCTCGCCCACAGACAAACACGTTTCAGGTCACTGAAGTCGGATCTGTAGAAAAACTCTGGTGAGAGTTTCTGCATCAGTGGACTTTTTACATGTTTACACAAATACTTTGACTATATTTAGTAAGAGAGGCGTCACATCGAGTCACAGAGGTCACAACACAATCCAACACAGAGAGAAGAACCAGTCACACCTCTCATAGCAGGTAGCCTACCTGCGGTCACTGCTTTCAGGCTTTTGATTGGCCGAAGTGGCTGCAGGTTTTGTGTAACATCAGTGTCTGTTGGTCTGTGAAGCTCCTGACTGTGATTTTTTGTGGAGCTTTTAAAACTAAAGCTAATGTTCTTCTGTGTCTGTGATCTTCTTGTTCGTGTTAAAAGTGTTTCTGCAAAGTTCTGATCAAGTTGCATCGAAGCAAATGAAGATTATCTGAAGCAGGTGAATCATCAGTTTAAGTAACTGAGGTGTAACGTGATAAAACATGAAAGACCTTTTTTTTTTTAAATCTTTAGGTTGAAGAAGTTTGATTTAAACAGATAAGTTTGCATTTAAATCAGTAAAAAACAAGTGAGTGATAAATAAAAGACAGAAGCTCGAGTCATGAGATGAAATCTTGATTCTAACTTCAAGTTTCCACCTAAATTACTCCTCTTGTACCTTCCAGTTGTTGACAAAAGGCTGATGGATGGATATGAGCAGCTCTTCATGACGTTGGTGCTGAAGTTAAACAGCAGTGGAGCTTCACAGTAAAAAGTATCAGCTTCTACAATTGCAGTGTCTTAAGGTGGGATTTCCAATTACTGCTGGTTAATTGACTGTAACTGCCTCACATCTGTCTTCCCCGGAGACGGCGCGTCCTCATGGATCTGTGCTCTAAACATCGACCCTGCATAATGAAGTCCTGATTAAACCGCACATCCTCCTGCAGAGCCGAACACCTGGATGCACCACGACAGCAGCGACCACCGGGAGAAACTACGCTTTTAAACGCCGGCAGCCGGAGCTCAGGGAGACGACACAACACGACACTCAGCGGTTTTACTTTTCATCATTTAGCCCGTTAGCATGTGTCCGGACACGACTCTGTGGAAGCCAGCTGGGCATTACAACCTCATTTACACAACACTGACATTTTCCAGCTGTGTTAGATTGTCTAACACTCCACAAACCTGCAAGTCCACAATCTGTCACACAGGAGACGTGAACTCCAGCCCTCCGATGTTCCTTTTTCAGGAGCTGCTGTTGCTATGAAACCTAAAAACTTACCTTCAAGGTGATTTACAGTAAGATGTGTCCATGCAGTCCTTCACAGACAGCAGCACCTCATCCTGCAAACATCAGATCTGAAGTGCATGAAATGTTCTTTGTGCCAGAGTTCAATAAAACACTGATGATTCCTCTGGTAATTTGGCTGAAATTAAACACTCAAAATATAAAAACTACCCAGTTAGAACATGAAGATCTTTTAGAAAAAGGCTTTTAAAGTAAGAATCTGACATAAAAACAATTATTTATTTTCCCATAAAGCTGAAAATTCACATTTCTGCAGGTTTCATCTGTGAATCAGTTTGAATGAGGGTCAACACCTTCGTATCGATCAGTAGATTCCCTTAAAAACTGTCTGTTTGAGCTTTGCATCGACTTTTTCTCCAAGTTGAAGGATTTTTATGAATCTCTGACTCGTGTTTGAGCAACCTGCGACTTCTGTGATGATGGTTGTGTCAGATCAGGTCGTCGCAGAGTCAAAACTCTTGTTTAAGGGCCAAAGAAAGACGACATGTTGGATCCAGATCAGCTGAAACCTGCCATCTTTAATGAATTTACTGACGTGCAGCTGGAATCAGTGTTCAATGCCGGTTTAACAAACTCTTCAGACACAAGACAAGAGGTCGTTTTGATCCAGTGTTTGTGTTATTTTTATATTATTTTTGTGTTATTTAGCGAAACACAAGCTGTTTTTCTTGTGAGACAGATGCAGATTATAACTCTTCAAAAGCTCAATACATTTATTTGAATAAATGACTCAACAAAAAGTATTAATTATGTTGAAGATTTTGTCAAATTTGACAACAGAAGGAAACAAACTGGACATGCTGGTCTTCTGTCAGGGCGTCATGGAGAGTCCCAGATGTTACGCTGCTTTTCTTCCACTGTGACACACAGCTGTGGAAAAAAGCAGCAAACACTGCGGCAGATGCTGCTTTTTTATTCCAGACGTCCTGCGAACGACTTTCGATCCTCCATTAAAATTTTGGCCGAGGAGACGAGCGTCTGTTTCTGCAGCAGCCTCGACTCTGTCCTGATCGCATCCACACGCGGCTGATTCTCTGCTATGCAAACATGTTTTAAATGAAACGTAATGCTCTCAAGATTATGTGATTATGTTTTCTGTTAACACAATGAGAAAGAGCTGGAGATTAACATGTTTGGCAAGTTGCAAAAATGTTGATCCTGAATGCAACTCTAAAAAAAAAAATCATAGAAAATGTATTGCATTTGTTTTTTTTTGTACAAATACTTGATAAATGTAATAAAGGCCCATAAATTTATCAAATAAATAAATTTTAGTGGGAAAAGGACACATTTTCTAGAAGACAGAGAGAAGAGAAAGAAATATGAAGGAGAGAATTAAAAATTAAACAGGTGACAATTGAAAGTTTGAGGAATGAATTGTTGTATTTTGTCGGATTAAATAAGAAACTCTACATTAGAAAAATTTCTCCTGCAAAGGATGATGGGACTTTCTGTCTGTACTTATAACTACTGATATAATAAGTGCTCTCGTGTCCGTTTACTGCTCCACACACACTGAAGGTAAAAAACCCTTTTTGAAAAATCATCTCTAGATTTTAACTTTAGTTCACTCTTCATTCCCTGTAAAACACTTATTTTAAAGTGTTATATATCATCTGCACTCGACGTGTCTCCGTTCCAGCGTCGCTCAGTATGAAATTACCACAAAAAAAAACAAGCCTGCACTTTTATTCTGCTGAAAAACACGACGTTCTGTCCAAAACCGCAGCAGCAGCTCGCTGCCTGTCCAGAACAAATCCTCTGCATGCAGGTGGAAACTGATCTGTGCTGAAAATCAGCCTCGCTCTTGTTTTTGGCCGAGAGGTGCATTATGGGTGGAGGAAATGTGCTGCTTAATGAGGGAAGAGGAGGAGGAGGAGAGTCTCAGACTGCAGAGTGAGAAGGTTGTGGATGCTGACTGACATTCATCTCTTTTTGTCAGTTTTTTAAACACACAAACGAAGAGATTAATGTGCTGCAAGAAGCCGCGTCTCTGATCTCTAATCAGCCTTCAACAAACTGCAGATTCTGCTCACTTTTTAAAGATAAATGTCATTTCTGCGACTGAAAATGATCTGTTTAATTTTTAATGCAGCAGGCTGCAGACGTCAGTGTTTGCTGTCTGAGTTTCTGCAATTAAAAAGCTCGAGCTCAAGTCTGCAGGACCCCCGGCTCAACTCGTCCTACTTACGTTTACCACTAGGAGGCTGATGTGAATTGTTTCATGCAGTTGGGGGTTTGTAATTTATCGTAAATCAAACACGGAGGGAAACTAATCAGTGAAGTGAACTGCTGCTGCTGATGATGATGCTGATGATGTGTAGCGTTGAGATGAATCCCTGCAAAGTTTGGGAGGATCACATGTTACTGGGTCAGGTGGTTTCCTGTTAATAGCTTTGCTAAATTTAGAGGAAATAGCGCCTCACTTCCTCCTGACAGTTTAATAACACGCTGTGGTGTCTGCTGTGCAAAGAATATAAAAGAATCAAGGGTGCCCCCCCGCCCCCCCGCTGCTTTCTGCTAAGTTTATATTGTTTTAAAGTACTTCTGCTTGTGTTCCTTTCAGGGCTGAGGGTGTAAGTGTCTGCTCTGAGGCTCTGCTGCTTTCAGCTGGATGCTAACATGCAAACATGTCAGTAATGAATCAGTGTTAGTGAGTATGATATCTGTGTTGTTGTTTAGTTTCTGCTGGTAAAACTTTTCACCAGCATAAGTCGTATTTTCCAACTTTAGTCTCCAAAATGTTAAGGACAAACTTTTTTTTTTGAACACCTTTCCAGCCCACAGGAGATGAGAGTTTCACAATCAAAGCATCTTTTTTTTTAGTCTAATGCAACACGGCGAACACAGAAACCTCCTCAGGGCTGAAAAAGGTTCCTGCAGTTTCCTAAAATAATGAAGGAATGTGGTTCGTCCCGGATTCACCGGCTCGCGGTGTCACAGCCGAGCAGCAGCTGGACGTTTGTCGAGACGTTTTCAAGGTCGGGCCGGTTTGTGTCTCATCATTCTGTCATCCGGCTCCTGTCTGCTGTGTGTTGTGTGATCAGACCGGGTGTTTTCTTCTCCGGGGGGGGGGGGGGCAACTAAACCCAGAGGGAAGGTTAACAACTTCAGGAACAAAGGAAGTTACATCGTCAGGTCAGTGTGTCTGTTTTTTCCCCTAAAAAATAGCTGTCAGTTCATGTTGTGGTAGCTGAGAAAAGAGGCTGATGGGTAAAATAACAAATAGATGACAATTTAACATCATAACATATCACAGCTCCTGGTAAAAATGATTCAAGTAATCAGAGAAAATACTTCTGGGAATCTTCAAAAAAACATCACAATTCAAATTGAAATAAAAATGCTTCAAAAACAATAATAAAAAATAAATTAAGGGATTCAAGAGTTTATTGAAAGAGAAAAAGAGGTGAATCAATAACAGAGAGCCGGAGGGAAACCAGAGGCTGACAAACCACACAGACAGACAGAAATATGAGAATATTCACAGAAATATTCACATATTCACACGTCTGCATGTGAGACAGTGAGAAATTTGTCACAATAAAAATCTTAAATAGGAACAAAGGACGTGTATTTTATATTCCCGTCCTCCATTTTACTGCAATTCAGTGTAAAACAAAGTATAATCATCTGCTATAATATGAATATTAAAGCTGAATTATGTCTCTTCACACAGCCATTAGTTCTTTTTAATAATACACACATGGAAACAAAGAAAAATTCAAGATCACATCACATTCAAGATTTTCCTTTAACTAAAAGAAGTATTTGACTTTCCACTAAAACACAAGCTGGTTCTGACTCGTTCTGGCCTGTTTTTGACCTGATGTTTGTGTTATTTTGCACCACTGTTGGTTCTTTGTTGACTGAAACACATTTTTTAAGTTCACAACCTGCAGTTTTTCCTTCAGTTCCAACTTTTTGTTACTTCACCTGTGAAACTGTTTCAACTCTAACTCATCATGACTCTGTTTGCTCTTTCTAATGACTGTTTATCATGTGATTTACAGTAAAAACACGTTTAAACTTTGATTTTTTGCTTTCTGTCATGTTTTCAGATTCCTTTAAAAAAACTTCAGTTTGACTGTTTTTTGTATAAAACTTGTTTTTCCAGGATGTTTACAGCTGAGGAGCATCTTCTCAGTGATAAACACGTTGGCACTTTGGCTAATAGCGTCAGTAAAACTTTGAAATGTTGACGTTGGGGAATATTACCTCCTCAGTTTTATGTGAGTGTGACGGCGTGCTTTTACGGCCTCCTTCCTCCTTTTATCACCCGCTCTGCGTTTATTTCTCCTGCCGCCTCAATAAAGAAAAATTACCCCAAAATAAACATTTGCTCTCTCATTTCCTCCTGAGAGCTCAGAGATGGTGAATGCAGGAGAGAATAACCGTCATCCATTTTCTGCAAAGGTCGTGATAAAACATCTCAGACGGAGGAGAAACGGATGAAACCATTTTAAATGTTGCATTTCTGAGCACATTTGGGCCAAAGTGCCGCCGTCTTTGGGCTCAACTCCCGAGACAGATGTGGAAAAGTTAAGCAGCAGCCTCTTCAGCCACGAGCAGAAACAAAGAGGGGCTTGTTAACTGACGAGCACGTTTGAGAATTTCCCTTCAATTTAGTTTTATTATATTATTAAGAGGAGAACGATAATGGACAAACCACAATTAAATCTATCAGTGTGTGTTTTCAATGAGCTCATTCATGGATTAGTGAGTTCAACACCTCATCAGACTTTTAGCAGTGATTTTATCATCCATTAGTAGTTTTAAAACAGTCTGATTGTTCTCCTGGACGCCAACAGAGGTCAGTAAATGTCATTTTTAAATAAAATCAGATGTCAAATCCCAGTGGAATCAGAGGGAAGTTGTTTCTATTCCAGCAATATTCAGTTTTTGACAACTGATCTCTTATTAGGTTTATGAATGTATCCTTAATAGATATAAATGACCCTGATTGAAACACTGAACGTTGCTTTTTGGCTGCATGAACACAGATTTATTTGAACACTTTCTTGTGGATTTTGGTGTTTAAGTAGTAAAAGTTGGGAGCTAAAAGAAAAGCATCAATACAGCAATAATGTCATTTATAATCATCATGTTTGTTTTACTTCTAAGTGTCTTTGTTTGAAGATCGCTCTCTGCACAGGTTGGAAACTTGAATGAGATGTTCTGGGTTTCTTTTACAACAATCCAGTCAATAAGAATCAGGGTCAACTTCTCACATTTTTAATCTACATGTGAGGCTTTGTTGCCTGATATTTATTCAAATAAAGTGGAAGCCTCATCACTGAAATTCAAAAGAGGCTGCAGGAGATAGAAACGTGGGAGATGATGGAGGAGAGAAGGAGAGATTCACAACATCTGGAGTCAGAGACGATGAATCAACATGATGCTGGTTTTCTGTTTTTACTGTCATTAAAAACATCAGGTTAATATCGTTGCATGCTCACAACTTACAGCGACACCTAGTGGCCTCGGTTGATATCTGGCTGCAGCGAGTTGCACATAATGTTGAAGTTTTTCTGTTTAAAAGTTGTTGTTTCCTGCATTATTTATTATTCTCACTTGTTTGCAGTCAGAAAACCACCTCATGAGTCACTGCTGCATTGCTATGTGCTCAACATGTCTGAGGGATGATAAAACTAGATGTTCTGTTGCTGTAATTAATGACACGGACGCCTACACGAGACCGGCGGTTCAATACTGGCACACTAATGTGCAGCAGCATCCGGTTATTATCCAGAACTCTCTGTGACCGTACATGTGTGGACAAATGTAACTGTGAATGCATGAACACATGTACTCCTTTAGGTTAACTGTGAGACATTAAAGCAGCAGAGATTCAGGGGAACACAGAGAGGACAGATTGTTCTGTGTACAGCAGCTCCAGTCAGGGATGAAAGCAGCAGGCCTCCGTGAAGAAAAACACTTCTTGTAATGTCGACGGTTCAGAGGATGAAGTCAGACAAACGAAACAAACAAACCTTCTGAGGTTCAGTGTGTCTCAGAGCTCTGATCCTCCGTCCACAAAGCGCCCGCAGACTCAGAGCTTCTCCTTCATCTGTTTCAAAATAATTGTGTTTTCAACCAAAAATGTAGAATTCAAAGAGAGCTGGTCTTTAATCGCCAACGTGTAGAGAGAAACCATCATGTGATTTAACCTCCAGACTTAATGATGAATCCAGAAAGCACACGATGAAAACTCAAATCACAGCAGCTGTATCTGCAGAAACATCTGCACGAACCTCTGCACGTACAGCAGCACCTCCACACTTTCACAGTGGCTGAAAGCCTTCAAATGGATGGAGAGTGGAGCGAGGTTTGCAGGAGGAGTTTACGTTATGGAGCGATAGCGCTTACTGGAAAACGATGACGTAACGTGTCTCTGACGTGGTTCATTAACAGGAAACAGCCGTAATGAGCAGCTCTGACCCGCTCGGACCTTTAATGACTGAACTCATGCAGATGAAACAACACACAAGTTCAGTCCACAAACACTGAGAGGACAGATCCTGTTTTCTGCAGCAGCATGAAGAGGAGAAAACAGCAGCAGACACGCAGACAGACGGACGGATCTCTGCAGTATTTTACCTCCACTTACGTAACAAAGTGACATTAACATCAGCAACGCTAAGTGATAAACTGAAGGTGTATGAACATTTTTGGAGCCGCTGTCAGTCTGAACGTGTTGCCTGCAGAGCAGCATTTCTTCTGAAGCTGGCAGGAAATCAGCTGTGCTCAGTGACACCAGAGTCCAACAGATGTTTGCTGTCAGGATCACTTAACTGTGACGTCGCTGCTCTCTCTGATCGCCGCACATCACTGCTGCTCATTAACTCTGAAACACACCATGTGACTTCTTTTATTATGTGAAAAATGTTTCCTCAATGAGATGACGCACTCCAAAAATCTAATAAGAGTGCAAAAACGCAGAGCGGAGGACAACAACGGTCCAGGGATTGTTTTCTGTAAGTGAGGATGACTTGACTTCATCAGGGTCATCAGGCGTCCGGAGAGGAGCTGCATGACGCGTCACACTCCCTTTAAGATGATCGTATGTCTGCTTTATTCACGTGAGACGACTGTAAAGTGTTTTTAAATGTCACCATGTTTCAGCCATTAAACACCATCAATGATCCCTTTAAGAAACTTTGGGCTTTTTGGGTCCTGATTGATTTTCAAAGCACTTTTCATAACTTTCCTCCATAATTTGGCTGAAATTACAAATGTCCTGCAAATTAAAGCATTAAACTGGTGCAGCATCAAGCATTAACTGTGTAACTGCACGACCCATCTGTTGCTTTAAAAAGTCTTAATGATCTGCTTGCACAGCTGCTTTTCTGGCGGTGACGGTTGGAGGAGACGCAGCTCACAGAGACGAGGACGAACTAATCAGGCTCAACTTTTAGCAACAATCAGATTTAGATTTTAGCTCAAAACCACTGACTTTTCACCAGTGCAGGTACTTACATTTGTTTCTTTGTTTGAGTCCCTTTTAAAGACGGTTTTGAACAAAAGTCTCCATCTTTTAAATGAGAATAATGAAGATGAAGTGGGCATAAAAATAAAGGAAATTAATTTCAAGCTCTGTGTTTTATTTGTGTGATTTGCTGAAGTTCACACTTCATTAACACAAACTGATTCAAGTGCTCGGAGGTGGATGAGATGCTGCTGAGCTCTTCAGTTTGAGTTTGGATCCTGAATGTGAAACTATCTTCTGTTCTCAGCATCACTGCCTCCACCGACACCAGTCCACATGTCAGCTCTTCGATCACCGTGACGACTAACGTGCAATCAACAACATGAACCATCACAGCGTTCACAACCAGCTCAGATGTTCCTTTTCAATGCCAGCATGAAGAAGAAGGAGGAGAAAGGAAGGAGGAGAAGAAGACAACTGAAGGAGGAGGAAAGTCTGGTGGACATGAGATGGATTTCTTCTTCTCTGTTCATGGTAACGTGTCTCTAATCTGAAAAAGTCGTTTCTAATAATGAGCAGCACCTTTAATACACGAGGCATAACTCAATATTTCTCATCTCCACTGGGCAAAGGAGAGGAATTATACGACTAAATGTGCTGCAAAACTGCAGGATCATGCTGAAGATGTAACTGGAGAGCTGGGTTATTATTCTGGGGGAAAAGCACTCGGCTTACTGGAGCTTTGCCTGCTGGGGGATCGAGGTTGACAGCATTATTAATGAACGCTGAGCAGTGTTAAAGAGCCTGACGGGGGCTGAAGGAAACGGAGAGCAGGGGGGGAAAGTGATGAGACGTTCGGGTCGAAAGCCTGCAGGAGTGTTCGGATCACTTTGCTGGATGGTTTCAAGAAGTTCACAGAAACTTTGCTGCGTTTATTTTACGGTGAGGAAACACTCAACTCAAGAGTCGGGTCATAAACAAACATTAATATTTATCAGATGATGCTGTAAATATTTAAAAGGCCCAAATCTCATTTTTGCTTTGAAATTCTTTATTTTTTAAATTTCCTGACTTGTTAACTCGACTTGACACGAGATCTAAATGACAAACACCAGATATTTTACTGCGTTTAACAGCTGCAAATGTGTTTTCAAAGCTTTGCTCACATTTAAAAGAGTTTATGAAACATTAAACTGACTGAAACTTTCTCATCCTGCACACACTTAAATGTAGGAATGATCCATAAAAAATAAACATAAACCGTCTCACACAGAATATTCAGCAGATTTAAACTCTTTTAAATTGAAAAACACATTTCTGGGATCAGAATTCAACTCATTTCTTGGTGTTTTTTGCTCATTTTCAGCTAAAAGTTGTTTTCTCCTGCGTAACTCGTCACCTGCTCCCACTTTGGTTTCATGGTGGCCTTTCAGGTCGTGCAGATGTGCAGCCTGATTCATTCCATCACACAAAACTGGCACATCTGTCTCCACATACAAGCCCCGAATAACTAACTGAAGGAAAATAGAAAATTCCAAGAATTTAATCAGTTTATTTTTTATTGCGAAGTGGAAAAAGTTTGGTAGCCTGTTTACAGTTAGTTCCTGCTAACTCTCCTGTTCATTTACTGGATTTTAAAACTTCTCACTGACTCACAGCTGCATCAGCAAATATCCAGCAGAGCATCTTTATCAATGACTGACTGGTTTGACTCTTAAGTATAAGTGTACATATTTTCTTTCAAACACTTTTCCATTGTGGAACATTTCAGCTGATTTCACTCGTGTTATTTTCTCAGACCTGCATAACTTTCTATAATCGGAGAAACATTACACTGATGCTTCACTGTCTGAGTTTTACTCATCTCTCCACAAGCTGCAGGTCTAATTATTCTGATCACTTATCAGGTAATCAGGTAAGTGAACACAGCTGTGTGTGTGTCTGTGTGTGTGTGTGTGTGTGTGTGGAGGAGCTGCAGCAGTTCACTCATGTGGAAACACGAGCATTTTAAAAACGTAAGTCCCAGATTTTTATCAAAAATGATGCTTGTACCAACCACTGGGGGCAGCAAACACTCCTTTGGACAGTTACTCTGTCAGATATGTGACATGTGAAGAAAAAATATATCTGTTTTACTGTGAGAGGATTCATCACATCACACTGTTTCAATAAAGGTAAAGAAAGACAAACAAACAGAATTTTTGGAGCGTTTATGTTTTAATCTGTTTGATTCTCCAACATTTTTCCTGCTTTTCTCATTTTGTTCCTCTCTGTCATTTGTCTCTTTCCTTCTCAAAAACCCAGTCACCAGGATAAATGTTGGCATTGTCTGTTTCTGCCAACACAAGTACGTTGAAACTTTGTGTTTCTTTACATTATTTACGTTAGAAGTTCATATTTTTATAGATGAGGGTTTGTTGGGTGACACACGGCTTTAAGTTCAGGGAAAACACACATGAACATGCCTGATTCTGTTGCTAGAAACTCAGTAAAACTTCTCCTGTTGTCTCTTTAAAAACGCCTGGTCTTCGTTGCCACAAACGTCCTGACGGTCTCTGAAACGACCCTGTTGAAACGGTCGACTCGGCTGAACGATGAGCCGAACCCATCAACCCTTCAGCCTTCATCAAACCTCTCGAGTCCTGTGGGGATGAAGTCAGTTACGGCCGAGCGTCGAGGTTAAACAAACCCGCTTTCTCCTCTGAAAGGCCGACATTTAGGATATGAAATGTTTTTCTTACCTGACAACATTGTTAATGTACTCTGCGCTCTGTGTGTGTGTGTGTGTGTGTGCGACCCAGTCTGAGCAGCTTCAGTAGTCAGAGTTAATTTCAAGGACGGGAATCAAACAGACGTTTTACCGATCACAGCAGAACGAGCCACGTCTGACCTCCGAGTTCCTGCCACTCAAAGAGACAATCAGACCCTTCAAACTGTCCTCTGAGGGCGTGTGTGTGTGTGTGTGTGTGTGTGTGTGTGTGTGTGTGTGTGTGTGTGTGTGTGTGTGTAATGAAGTTAGCCCTGTGAGTCACTCCTGCTAAATGTCAGAGCTGAGGGCTGCTGATCAAAGCGCTGCTGTCTAATTCTCTTATTATCTTTCTGCCCGGTGAATTAAGCCTCTTCATCAGATAAATCGATGAACCTTCGCTCTTCTCTCATCAGTCCAAACACAAAGATTAATAATCAATTCCTCTTCGCTCTCTTCCGTCAATGACCCCGTGTTATCGATGACTCTGTGTTTGTCCAACACTTCGGTCTGGACTGAACAGCAGCTCCGTCTTTAAACAGACATTCATGATTCCCAGAGGATGAATCCTGCTGACTTTGGTGATGAGATGAATATTTTCAGGTTTTAGAGAAATTTTTTGGCCGTTTTCTGGATTTTTTGGTTTTAAATGTCTTAATAAAAGTAGTAATAACTTTTGTGATCCTTTAAATTTTCTTCTAGCACCATCAAAAGCTTCATTTTTTCCCTTTTCTTCAATATTTTAGTTGAAGACCAAACAACTTGCAAACTTAATAACATCCCCATCAGCCTCAAAGGTGCAATTTTTAGTGATTATCAGTAAATGTTTGCATACTGGCTCATTTATATGAATCAAGTTTCATTCTCATCTTTTGTCTCATAAAATCATTCTGAATGAAATGAATAAATCATTTTGTCTCATTAATAAATGTTCCTGCTTTGCCTGAAATGCTCGACTACAAACCAGCAGCTTTGCATTGTGGGTGTGTTAGCATGCTGTGATTAGCATTCAGCTCAGAGCCGCTCACAAGGCTCTGACTCTTATTAAAAAAACACCTTCCAGACTGAAAACATGGTAAAAACTAATAAGGCAACATAAAATATCCAGGCTTTCTGCTGATGTGGATGTTTCTGCAGAGATT
>JAQMCX010017192.1:0-20504 GCA_029814765.1 Acanthurus leucopareius | reverse complement strand
AGTGCCAAGGTGTTCTCTAAACAATTGGGTCTTCAGTTGTCTCTTGAAGGTGGAAAGGGACTCAGCAGAACGCACAGTTCTGTCTCTTTTCAGGTGTTGAATTTTTGCTCCATTCTGACTTTAAAAACTCGTTCTCTATCAGGGGTCTTTGTAGGTTGGTTACAATGGTACCAGGTTAAGACTGTGCCTGTGTTGAAACTGTGTTGAAAGTACCAAACACACAATGAATAAATAAATACAGCTAATTAAAAGATGTCAGACTGTGTGCTCACAAACCAACCTGGCCAGTCTGTCATGGTATTCTTTATCACAGCTGGTCACTATCTGTCCATTAAACATTGACCAGTAGTTGATGAGATATCTTTTCCTGGAACAGACATTCAGTATGCACATTTATTGCCCCCGGATGACTTAAGGGACAGAAGCACAATCGTTAGGTCCAAACTCCCACTGAGGGTATTGATGGTCTCCAAAGAAAAAATGGTGTTGTAATGGCAGACAGCTTGAATTTTTCTTCTGTGACCACTTTCTGGACAAAGTTTCCCTTAATATAACAAGTGAAATCTTGACATGGGTGTTCTTTTGTTCTATACAGTACATTATAGATTCTGTACCTTTAATGCACAGACCACTCACATGAATACATTTCTCTTTTCATGCTTTCTCCTTTTCTGTGTGTATAAACAGATCAGCCTGGACAGCGTGTCACAGGGAGCACTATGGGCAATATAGTTAAGAGGGTAAATGTGTCTCTTGGGGAACGTGGAGACAAACTGACTCGTGCTGAGGACAGGACTGTGGAGCTAATGCACAAAGCTCAGCAGTTTGCAGACACTGCTCACAAGGTGACAAGAACATTCACCAAAAATGAAAAAATAGTATATGAAATGAAAATAAGATAAACCAGAATTGTGTGTTTAAATTGGTTTTTAAAATAATAAATATATGTAATATTTCATTTCCAATGCAGTTGGCCCTGAAATATTCAAAGTGAAGTCTGTTGGAGGATAAAGGGATTCATAAGGATGTCAAAGATAAGTTCTCTAACAAGGATGCTAACACCGTCTGATGTGGTCTGGGCTCAGCAGATGCAGCTAACTCCTCATGAAAGCCTGTTTGAGAAAACAACTGGAGAAGAGCGCCTCTAAACTAAATTGACCACACTACTTCTTTCATAACTGCTTCAAAGATAATTAAGTTCTCTGTCTTTATGTTTTGTTTCACTTTGTGAAAATGTGGTCAAGGACACACCTATTGTAGCGGGAACTACTACAGGATATGTACTTTTTGAGGTGTTGATGTATCTTTACACAGATATTGGCAACACAGTAATGTCACAACCTTTTACAATGTGGTCACTAAACTACGGGTGTGTAGTTAAGATCAAAATGAAAGCTAGTTTGTTTGAGATTAAGTGGTGGGTTATAAAGGGACAGATGATAGTAATAATGTAGTAATGACTACTGTGTATTAATGGGCGAGAACATCAACAAGTTCAAGGCATCCTAGCAGGTTTGATCCCACTGTAAGATGGTCTCTAGTTTTACACCTCTATCTCATTGTCTAAGGATTAGCTGCATTGTTCAGTTTGAGTGTTTTGCCTGTGTCATATGAATCACCTGTCATTTGTGAAACAATTGATTTTCCACGGGTCAGTCCACATACAAATAACATTTTTGGATATTGACTTTAACAAAATTAAAAAGAATACACAACATAAGAAATACGTTTTTTTTTAAATCATATATGAGCTATTCTGGCCCATTGTTAATGGCATAAGCCTCATCATTAGTCGCCTATTTTTGTTACAGTGTTTGAAACACTGTCGCTTTGGTAAACAATAAAAAAACCTCAGACTTAAGAACTTTTGAGTGGCAACATTTCTGGGCTAAATGGAAATGTAAACAAGTGCACAGTTATTGAAATACTACAGCCTGTGTGATCATGAGCAAATATCTGATAGGTTTCACTTTTTGTTAAACAGGATTAAATTAGCTAAAATTATTTTGTCACATTTGTGAAGCCTGAAACCTGCTGCTCTTGGTATTATTTTAACATTGGGTTTTGGGTTTTTTTTGTATAACTAGCTGTAAAAACTCCAGCTAAGAGCCATTTTACCATACATTGTTTTTGCCTAGCACTTGATACATTGGCTGAAAATTTACCTGCCTGATCTAAGATTTGTGTGACAGGTGTAGCACTGTTCATAGTAATTTTTTTGTTAATTGTTTTATGTATCCATTTTTCATAATGTGTTCTTTTCAAAGTTTGTACTTAATTAGAATAAATTTTTTTTTTTTTTTAACACAAGTCTGCACTTTTTTCATTTCTTGTTGTCATTCTTTTATGTTCCTGATGTTTGTGTATTTGTAGGTTATAATGCAAAGTCATGTTGTCAAATCTTTGTTGTTCTTGTCTTTGTCCTAAGAGTCATCAAAATGTTACATTATATTGTTTGCTGTACTGTTTGTACTGTACTGTAATGTCTTATGTTCTTTAATTGTCATTTCAATTCTTAAGGTTGCTTTAGAGGTCTTGAGAAATGAGTGAAGGGGGATTGGGTACATTGGAGAATTTTTTCATCGAGAGGAGTGTGGTAGCTAGAAATGCCAGTAAAACTGATCTTTGCAGAAAAGTCAGACTGACCTTAGATGTATGTAAATGTATGTAAAAAATTTAAAAAGAACAATTTGACGTAAGACAGATTTAAAAGGAGAATGAAGCATATGTTTGTATTAGCTTATCCCAGTTTTGGAGTATTTTGTGTTTTTCAATGGCTCCTGGCCCTAAAATTCACTGATATTATAACTTAGTGACAATGCTCATTACTGTCATTGATCTAATAAATAACCTTGGGCCTGTATGTCAAGCTGTTCCCTCTTTTTCTCTCACAATAAGCCACATAGTCAAGGTAAAATAATGAAATCTTCAACTTATACTTGAAAAAAAAAGGCTTTGAAACTGTGTGTATCCGTGCACTGACAAACAGTCCACACTCACATTCTCATCTGCACTAACCTGAGCTAAATTAAAGGGCTCCACCACACCTACAGATTACATCACTCAGGCATTAGACAATCATGTTCATGATCATAAAAATAAACAATTTCCTAAACCTATACATATGCATATTTCATCCACTTAAATAAGTCATAAGAAAAATGCAAATTGGCTCAATATGAACATTAATATATGAAAACATCTGGCCCCTAATTGACCATTATGTGGCACTTGATGTCTGCATTTAATCATATAAGAACCCATAAATTTAGAAGGCAGCTTGTCTTTGTGGAGGTTCAGATCTTTCACCTCTTTAGCTCTTTCATCTACTGCATCAAATGCAAGGACAGGACAACTGATTTTGGTGAACTTGAATCATCCAGTGGTACATGTCGATTTTAATTCTTGTATGAGAGATTGCTTGTCTCTCAGTGGAAACTAACTTTAGACAGTCCACATAAAAAAATGCAGCAGATGGTGTTGAGAGTTTCCGTGCCACATTTACCCTGTATTATTGTCAGCAGTCCTTTTCAGTGCAAAATTGGCACAGCTTGGAGATGAGACTGCACCAAAAATATGTGTGTCATTTGGTATTCTACCTGTGGTTGACCAGTGTCAGCCCTAGGCCACTACAGGAATCTAAGAAAGTCTACATGACCTTTTGTGTATCTTAAATTGATGTAACACTCCTTTAATGTCCCTGGTTTCTGTCAGAATCTGAGGAGTACACCCAGCATGGTGTTCATAGGATCAGGACCTCGTAGCAGCTTTGAGTTCAGGGAAGTATCTTGGAATGAAGAGGAACAGTTAGAGACCACCCTGACTGTGTTCTTCTTCAATGGGAGGCACTGTGTTGAGGAATACAGTCTTCTATCATTCCAGAGGAGCTGTTCTTCAGGTACTCTTTCTGCTTGTCGTTTCTTCAAGACATTGCCAATAAAGCTGATATTATCTTTCTGAAATGCCTTGTCTTTGATGAAAATTTTGATAAGCCTTAATGTTCTTTGTTATCCTGATGAAAAGGGAGTTTTATTTCATAGTCACCTTCCTTTTTCATGATCAAGACTAACTCTGAGAAGTCCTGAATATATTGCTTAACCAGCAGTTCCTCTAATCCGGCCACAAAAATATGGTTGGCTGGGATATGTGCTTGGCTGTGCTCATCTACAGGTGCAGTACTGACAAGCGGTCCATTTATAATCCAACCTAAGCATGTCAGGACTGCATAGGACCCCTGGTCTTGACTATTGATGACCTTGAGAGGCTCTATTTCTTTTGGGATATTTGTACAAATCAACAGTGAAACTTCTGCTCTGATGTAATTTAGGTGAACATCCTTTAGGTAAGGCCATCTTTTTATGTCTGCCTCTGTTAGAATGTTCTCTCTACTGATGGGAGTAGCATTTTGTGTGAAGACCTCTGGGAGTTCTATTCAGTCATTCAGTACCTTTACATGGACACAAATTACAGTTTTTGCCCCTAATCCAAAAAAGACAATATTACGACTCAGCTGTTTACATGACAAATGAAGACGAACATTCAACACACATTCAACAATCATTCTTGTTTGCATGCAGTACACGCTCCAATTAATGTAAAGGGTCACGCCCTAAGCTCTACGGAGGAATTAACATCCTTTTCAGACTGCAGTAATGTTTGAGGCAGTCAACTCTGTTCCAGAAGGCCCATTTGCTTCCCGATGTTGCTACAGTAGTTAATCAAGTTTCCTTATAATATTCTACCCATGTTAATTTGCTTGCTGAAAAGACCTGTATACTACTTCATCCATATACTGTTTTGCTTTTAGAGAGCCAGAATGACTGAAAGACAACCAGTAGGATTTTCTTCATAGGGACCTGGCCTACCTCCTGCAGGAATGGCTGATGAGGGGCTACATCCAGTCTCCAGCCATGACCCCAGAGCAGGAGTCCTCTAACATCTACTTGAGCTCCGCTAGAACAGTGGTGGAGATAACATTCGAGAGGGAAAATTCTAGATGGAGGGTCCTAACTAAGCTAAGTGATTTCCACTTCACTTTCAACCCCCATGTTGTTGTTACCTGTTGTGCTCTTCAAAACTTTTGTGAGCCAGAACAGGAACATATCTACCACGCCTGGGTTGAAGAGGCAGCAGTATTAGAGAGGACCTTACTACAACCAAGCACAGCCACAATAACCGGATCAAATATGGATGCACATGCCATTAAGGCGTACACTTACTGTGTACATGGCTGCAAACTTCTCGCTCAGGAGACATTGGAGATATTAAAGAGTGTCTTTGGAAAGAATATAGGCAAGCAAAAGTAAAAGGAGACAAAGCCCACTAAGAAAATGTCAAAAGCCGTTGCTGAAGATTCTGAGACCTCGGATGATGATGACAACTTTTGTGTTGTCTGTATGGAGCCATTTGGCAACTCAAAGCCAAAGGAAGCGTCGATAAATGCAGTCTGTGGGCCCACCAAGCCTGCACTCCAGGGTTACAAACATTTATTGTCACTACTGTGACTCTGGTTAAGAATACACTTATAGATGCAAAAAAACACATTGATATTCTTTTTTTTTTATAATAGCTACATGTTCTTTAAACATGTAAAGTATAAAAAGATGTGGAATGTGGGTAGTTTGTATTTTAGTTTAAGAGCTCTAGCTTAAAAATTCACTAAGTTACACGTGTTTAAGCAAAAAATACCATTACATTACAACCAGAACTGGTCTGCCCTACTTTGTTTAGTTGTTATTCTAAGGGACTGAGCCTGTAATGCATGGACTCCTCCAGCTCTGCTAGAGGTCTCACTGCTTCAATCCTATACTGATAGAAAGATAATGAAATTTCTTACCTAAATATGATAAGTTTATGCAAGACTTGGCTAAAGTTGTGGGATTTATGAGGAGGATTTCGCCAGATTTGTACTTAAACCAGTTCTCATGGGTCATACCTTGAACATTCAAAATATAAGCTGTTATTTTTGACAGACACATCTCTAACTGCAGAAACTTCTCAACCTCACACAGCTGACACATGTCAGACAATCAAACTTTAACCAGATCAGACCCTCCAGACCCTCAAATTTCAAGCACAACCTTTTCAAAATAAAAACACTTTAAAAATGAATTTGAAACTCTTTAAAGTTATTTTCACAGACATAATTTCTCCAAACCAGCTTAATAAGCTGATTGGGGGTAATGTTACACTCAAAAATGAAAAGCTCCTCTGTTTATTACCACTTCATTCTTAATAAAATCTATATTTTATATTTTCCTATTGCTTATAATTCTTATCTTAATCCATGTGAATAACACGCTAACTCATCCAATTTAATTTATACATAAAGGCTTTCATGCCGCTATATAATATTGCGTTACACATTAAAGCAGAAGTACTATTGCCACAGACCTTTGCTTTTCACTGTACGTGGGAAACACCTTAATTGTTAACCATGTATGACAGAAAACATTTTGCAGTTAACATTATATAATTTATTTTTCATTAGAGTTTATTTTATTATCATGTGAATGTTTCGGTCATTACGTTCATTTGCAATAACTGAAATATTATCTCTCAGCACATTTTAGTTATGAGTCCTGATGTGAATGTGGCACAAAACTCCATCAATACAAATATTTAGAAATTAATTTGCAATATATGTAAAAAAAAAAAAAACAACCCAAAGACCTGGATTCTCTCCCCGTCCCTCCTGTCAAAACTACAATTAAGATAGGATTACATTTCTAGCTTTTACTTGATACATCTCATGTCCTGGACTTTCAGACTACAGTTCAACTGAGCTACTATGACGAAACACAAAAAAATGCATGTGTTGCTTCTGTGCCAAAGTCCCACTTGCTACAAGTCCACATCAACATCACTTGGGGGTTGGGGAGGTTTGGGACGCTCAATCACAGTGGCATCTTAAATCAGGAAGTTTACCTCTGATAGAACAAAGATTAGATTTAAAAGCAAAGACCACTGAACAACTACATTGTCACGGCCAGGGGCGTCACTAGGTTTTAAGTACAGGGGGGGCTTAGCCCCCAGGAGATGCACAGGATGTGAGCGAACGTAGCGCACGAGCACACAAACACAAATATATACACATCTTGGCTTTCTCCACTTTCTAATCATTACTCTCCTACTCACCTTTCCAGTGGAGGTCTCTCCCCTCTCACTCTCTGTGCTCCTCTGCCCTGACTCCTCCAGGTCAATAGGGGTGGTGGAGTGATTTTTATCAGTGTATTATTATTATTATCCACGATGATAATAAGGCTTCAGCTCCCCTAAAATAGGCCTAACGACGCCACTGGTCACGGCCCTGGCCGTGTATCTACTTTGTTTTTTCTCCTTGTCCTCTGTTTGCCCACTCCCCCTGTCTGTCTCTGTGCTGTGGGTTTGGCATCTCCCTCACTCTCCTGGGTTCCTGATTGAATTCATTCTACTCACCTGCTCCCTGCTGCTCACCTGAAATCAACCCAGTAATCAGCCCTGCAGTTTAAAACACCAGCTCCCCTCTCCAGTCTTTGCCAGATCATTGTATCAGTTAACTTAGTACAGACCAACCCTTCAGGCCACCTTAACTGTGTGTTTAAGCGGAGATTCACTTGTGCTTTGTTTTTGAATCTAATCCTGTTTGTTTCCTTGTCACAGGATCACTGCCTGCCTGCCTGCCTGTCCCTCTGCCACGCTCACAGCCAGCTAAACGTTTCCTACCCTGTTTGCTCCCTGCCATCTACCCACTCCCCTCTGCCCTCGTCTCCTGTATTTTTCCCCTCCAACCACATTTCCTTATTCTTACAATAGACCCCATTTTGCCACTATTTTTGTGTGTCTGTGTTCTGCATGTGGGACCTCATTGATTGTAACATACATGATGAACTAAAATTATTCAACAGACAGATTTGCTATCCAAATGAGAAGTCAGATCTACTCCCCCACTGCAATTTAATGGAAAATTGATTGACTAACCACTAAACGGTAAAAATTTTGAGAGGTGTAGGGAGAGAGAAAAGATAACAATAAGAGTCACAAGGAGGAGAAAAAAATGGAAAACAACAATAACATAATTTTTTATTTTTTTTAAACTGTCCTTAAAGGCATGCTCAGGCATGAAGAATAAAGAGTCCATGTGCCTCGTGGTGCCAGAACAGAATTGCTCTTAGTTCATTCAAACAAACATGAGCATTTTTAATCTAAAATATTGAAAGAGAACTTGTAATGTAATAAATGCAATTTAAAAAGAATACAATTGTCTGAAATGTAATTACAGTTATCACATAAAATCAGTTCCTACTGTGTTCATATGTAACACGTCACTAGTCAATTAAAGCGTCTTTTCTAAGTCACTAATTAGAATTTTAAACATTAAAGGGACAAAGACAACATGCAAAATGAAGCGTGCCAAATTGCTTTTAGGATATTTGTTGGATTCAAATTAACTTTTTGATATTTTAAATCACTGCAGACTGAAACAGTTGCACATAAACACATCAGGAATGAAGGTAGCATTGTCAGGGACCAAGCAGTGAGGCAATGAGGAAAACAGGAGGTTTGTTGGAAAAGTAGGGTTTTTATTCACCCCAAAAACACAAAACAATGCAAACCAAGAACTTAATAGCTAGGCCTATAAAAGAAATCAACAAAATAGAACTTAACTCAAAATAACAGCAACAAACCAAGATGTTAACTGAACAAACTGATCTAACATAATGAGACACGAGGGAACATATATACTGGCTTGGCCAAACCAAATAACACACAAGGGGAAAACAAGATGTACATCAACTACAACTAATACAAAGGAAAACTAACTGAACCCAAATCCCCCCTCTAACATGGCAGCACATTGTATGGCCTAATAGGCAGGATACAGGATATAACAGTCCTCCACCCTTGGCCACACCTTTTGCCTCACCAGGATGAGACCTCCTCCCACAAGCAAGGTAACTCAAAAGGACAAAGAAACAATGATTAATATAACAGAAAATTGATTTTAACCCTACAGTGTAAAATGTGTGTACTCTATTTAAACAGTGTAAGGCCAAAAGTAAATAAATGATTACATAACCAATAAACAGTGTGATGTGTACTTAATGTGGAAATGAATTGTTTGGGGTGTGGCTGACTGCAAATTATATTAACTGGTGTACTAAAGCAATGAGGTGAGAGTAGGTACAATATTACTATTGCTGGCTGTTAACGTGTGTGGCTGTGGCCATCACAAGCATGAACTCAGACATGCAGAAATATCTAAATTAAAAGTTGAAACACAGACCAACAGTTAGTGTGGCAAACAGAGACTAATACATCTATAATTACAAACAGCTGTAACACACATGATTATATAATATATATAATTACCTATCTACAAAATATACATTGTTCACCACAACTAAACCTCCACCAACACCTGTAACACATAATTTGTTATTTTGTCTTAAATATCCCCATAATACATACAGCTAATAATTACACAATAAAAAATACATAAAATTTCCAAACAAACTATACAATAATCCAAATTTCCCTACAACAATGACACAAACGCTACAACACCAACATTTGCACTGGAACACTGCAATGTAGCTCTGTGATCTCATGATCCAAAATGATGATCTTTTTCAAATGTTTTCATTAAAATCTCCCATTATTACAACTGTGGTACTGATTGGATTTAACCAATCAAGTAACTTCAAGTAACCAGATTGTGATCAAACGTACTTATTTCATCAATGATTAGAATTTAGAGTTGACTCAATTAAGCTCTCAGAGAGTTTAGTTTATCTTCGCCCAAAGGGGTGAAGCGTGTTTGCTGATACTTAATGTGTGATGAATTGTTATTGCATTTAAACTGAATGCAGCTATGCCTGTAGGAGCAATTAACAAAACACAAATAACTAACCCTAACCCTGCACCACCTGTCACAAACACACTCATTCAGAGACTAAAGCCAAACCCTCACTTCTAGACATGATTGTCCTGTTTCTCTCCAACTGTGCAACCTGTCTGCTACCCACAAGCAAATCTTGAACATTTTCAATAGCTTCCACTAACTGCTCGTCTGCTATCTCTGCTTCCTGTTGCTGCCCTCTCTCCTCTCAACATTCAGGGCATTCCACTTCCTGTTCAGGACACAGCTTATCCCAAGCACCTGCATCTACTCCATTGTGCTGCTCAGCAATCTCTTGAGCTTGCTCCAAATGAGGACAATCTATCTCAAACTTTGCCCTATTTTCATTGACCATGGACTAAGCCATCACTAAACATCACCTCATCATTAATATATAACTTTTCAAACAGCTCAAAGCCTTCAGGTTTGAGGTGTGAGTCAGTTCTATAGGGAAGAAACAACTGTAGCAGACTCTGAAAATGAGCCTCCTCTTGCTTGTCCATGATAAAATGCATATAACAAACAACTGCAAACTGAATACGTGTTCTCCTCAAGATAAATCCCAAACCATTTTCAGTTCAATTCTGTCATCAGACTATTTGTTCTTACTGAGAACAAGATACTTCAATGCAAATGTTGCCATACACATGTTATCAAAAGCATCACCATTAGGCCTATTCCAATACCTGTCCTCCATGCTAGTCAGCCACATATCATCCATCCGGAGATCATAGGGAGATGCCTTCTGCTTCAAAACACTGAGGGGTAAACTCATCTTCACTATGTTGCTCCCTGTCATCACAAATGAAACCTTCCTGGAACACTTCCTCAGGTGCATGTTGGTTAGCCTATACACCGCCTCCTGGGCACAAACGTCCCTGTTGTGTAAAGCTTCTTCAAGGCTTCTTAAACAGAGAGATTTCCCTCTTTTGTTGCTTCTTTTTGGGCATTACTCAATAATTATTTCACTCTCTGCTTTCATAATGTACGATATTATGTATATTATTGCTGCGTAGACGTTAGTAACACATCCTATCATCATCGTCAAAACACTTACAGACTGGCCTGTTCTTTGAATCACGATTATTCTCTGTTTCCTCTGCTTTCTTCCAATCACACTTGCATTCTTTTATTTAACAGTGAGTCGTGTTTTTGCTGCACGACTTTGAATGTCATTTGGAATGTGTTTGAACTGATGACACAATGTCCAATAATGTGTCATCGTCTGAGGATAATTCACATGTAATGAACTTCTCAATAAATTCAACCACCTCCTCATCTGTGTTCCAAAACAAACAGTAAACATGAGGAGAACTGCACTGTTTGTAACTTTACCCTGTAAAAGTGATGATTTTGCCAATTGGTTGAGACTGAGACATGAGAACCTCTTTCAAAAAACTTCGCCATCTGTAGTCAAACATCATTGCAACTCACACCTGTCTGCCCACTCCAAATCCTCTACTGTCTTTGTTCTGCCTTCCTGTTTCAGGATGCTGGTCAGGAGATTCTGCCAGCACAGATCTGCAGATGAAAACAAACAAAACCACGTTGGAATCCCTAACGTACTTACGCAAGTCAAAGACCTAATGCTGTAACCTGTCATTTCACTAACTTTACAGGAACTGTAACAACTCTGCAGTCCAGGCTTACACACACAAACAACATTCTCAAAATGCCTTCCCATGATATTCTCTACATAAATGCACTCTGCTGACAAATACTTACTGCTACATCTGTACTTCAGCCAATGTTCATCATAGAAAGTACACAGTGCTTCTGTGAGCCAGTCACAGCCTGGGAGATGGCTCTAAAGAAGCAGTAACCATCAACCACAATCCTCTCATTTCTACATGGAACACCTGACAACCTCACCTCTGTGGATACCAGACTACCAACCTTCACATAGTCAACATTTAACTTAGTGCACAAAGCTCGACTAATATCTACACCAAGAGGACGGAAGACCAGCTCTTAATTTCTCACCACACTAACAAAATCTACGTCCGAATTAACCTCACTAATATCGAAACTCTTTGATTTCTTAGACATACAAGTGCCAGAAGAAATGTTACGCTTTCTGCCATCGGTAACTGTTGGTTCTGCCGCTGAACTGCTCCTCACCTCGCTGGAGAAAGTCAAAATAGAAATGCCAGACAGTGCTGGACTCACAGCTACACCGAGATCACACTCAGACACACAACTGCCTGCAGAAACCTCGCTTTTTCTCATGCCCTCAGTGACCACACTAGACTCTGGTGCTGGGGCAGCATTCATCTCACTTTTTTTTTAAGTTTAATTTTTTAACTGCTTATCATTAGCTTATCACTAAGTAACACTTCAGCTCAGCGCAGAGTTAACACAATAGGCTAATGCCAAGTTAGCAGAGATGAAAAAAATTCTTACCTTGAAGTCCATATGAAAACATGGTAAAAAGCCACATCCAAGCAGTCAGGTTTTATAGGCTTACATGATGATGTGTGATCGGACCACCAGGACGTCCATCACGGTCAAATCATATCTATGAGATGGTGTATCTGGAACATTCTGGAAGCTAAGAGTTAACCGTAATTGCACACCTTGAAATAAAGATGATTCTGGCTAAACTGTGAGTCACGTCAATGAAAACTCCTAATGTACAGCACCACAGGGACTTGCTCGAACAGATATTTACATTTTGTGTAGATTAATTCTAAAACTAGAGTGAGAGACACAAATGAATGCCACCTGCACTCTCCAGGGATTTAAAGTCTTGCTTATAATGGACATTAATGGGGGAAGTTCATGAACTTTCAAACTGAGGCCAGTAGAGTCAGAAGTATAAGTCTACTTTCAGACCTACACCAATTGAAAGATAAAGATATTTCCTACCCAAATATGATTAGGTTATATAAGATTTGGCCAAAGTTGTGGGATTTCTGAGGTTTTTCCCAGATTTGTACCTCACCTCCCTCCCCTCCTGCACTCTAGTGATCTTGTGACTCACTCAAGGTACAAAAGATTCCACAATACACACCCAGAAAAAATCTGAGGAGGAGCAATAAAGGCTATTAAACTACAACTGTAATATCTCAAAAACAGTACAAAATAGCAAAACATGTAAATACAAGATTCATAGGACAAAGTCTATTTACTCATTGAGAATATGAATGAAGTCTGTAGCTAAATTTATGTTGAAGCAGTACACACTCAAAAAGGTGCGGGTTTGAACACTCTGTCCATTAAATTGAACTGATACTTCTTTGTCTGTCTATGTCTGCCTGTATATAAGACTGATCCCAACACAGCTACCAGTACACATGTCAAGCAAACTGACCAGCTCACTAGGTCATGCAATGGACTTTCAAAATAAAAGCCTACAATACTTTTAAAATAAAAGCCCTTATTTATAACAAATGACTCTAAAAACCTTGAAAATTATTATTTTTTGTCCTCTTTTCAAAGCACCAGATTCCGTGACAGGGCCTACCAGACTGGTCAGAGTGTGAGGTCCTGACCAATGCTACATACAGCTTTAATGTCACGGCCCTGGCCGTGCCTCTACTTCCTGTCATTTCCTTGTCCTCTGTTTCCCCCCTCCCCCTGTCCGTCTCTGTGTGTCTGTGCTGTGGGTTTGGCATCTCCCTCACTCTCCTAGGTTCCTGATCATAGTCATTCAACACACCTGCTCCCTGCTGCTCACCTGAAATACACTCACTAATCAACCCTGCAGTTTAAAACAGCAGCTCTCCTCTCCAGTCTTTGCCAGATTGTTGTGTCAGTTAACTTGGTACAGACAAACCTGTTAGACCAAATTAACCGGTGTGTTTAAGTGAAGATTCGCTTGTGTTTGTTGATTGGAACTAATCCTGTTTGTTCTCTGTATCTCAGGATCACTGCCTGTCTGCCTGCCTGTCCCTCTGCCACGCTCACAGCCAAACCTATCCTGCCATCTACTCACTCCCCTCTGACCTCATCTCCTGGATTTTCCCCTCCATACACATTCATCCTCCTGACAGTAAACCCCATTTTTGCCACCCTATTTCCTTGTGTCTGTGTTTTGCGTTTGGGTCCTCCTAGATTGAATCGCAACATTTAATTAGTGTAGTTTTCTTTTTTTGGAAAATATATCCCTGCCTGCCATTGCCTGCTGCTTCTCCTGCCCAGCAAACGTGCACGTATGGGCCCACTTTAAGAAAGTGTGGGTTTACTGTGGGCATGTGTGGGTAGGGGCAAACCCACACTAATGCCATGTAGGACCCCTTTGGGTTTGCCCAATGAAGGGCCAACAGCAGTTTTGCCCATGCTGAGTATAGCAGACACCAACTCAGCGTTAGTAACATACCTTACATAGTAAGGTCACATCTGGGACATTCAGTTTATGTTCCATCAGACTGAATTCCTAACACTTACAAAGCCTATAAAACTATCACCTTGCTGCTTAATAGCAGTGGCTAGTGCCATCCCCAATGGAAGACCAACTTTTAACACATCAAACAGATTTATGGTAGAAATCTGGTGAGATTACCAGGACCAAATGGTAAAGCAAAACTCCCACAAAATTAAGATCAGCCTGTCTCACACTTTGGAGACCGTCAGGCCTCATCTTTGAATAACATTGACTGTTGATTTCACTAACTGGAAGAAATATCAAAAGAACTTTAAATGATTACACAGTGTGAGGACATCTTATATTTCCTTTTTCTCACACAAATACACGCACACACATTCACACCAACATGGGACTCTCAAACCCCCTCTCTTTACCCCCTTTAGGGAGGCCTACATAGAGATCAGGACCACAAACCCTACCCTCTGAACAACAACTCTTGTTGAGGTTGCTATCCTTGCAGCCTACTTTCGAAATCATAATAAAATTACTGTTTTATCCATTAACCACAGTGTACTCGATGTTCAGTTGGAAATCTTGTCAAATGATGGTTTCATTCCAGCATGACCAACTCATTTGTAGCTCCATAACCTGACTCCTGAACAGCCGTTTGAGACAAAGATATGCAAAATACAGCGTTCTGATTGGTTAGAAGCCTTGAACACTGCTGATTATGTGTCCAAACCCTCAGAGAATAAAATACCAGGAAACACAATTTTGCGCTCTCTTCAGCTCTCTTAATTCTTACTCTTTAGCCTCTCTTCAGTCTCTCTTCAGCTCTGTTTTGATGCCTTTGTATCTGTTGTGTGTCTGTAATTTTTCCAGTCTTACTCTCTTATGCTGGGTACACCTCACTATCTATAATTTTTCTTTCTACTTTAGTTCAAGCGTCATAATAGTTTTAATAATAATAATGTTTTTTTAAAAATAGGTTTTGCTTTGTTGGTAAATTTATCAAATTTTGTGCTCACGATTTAATTCATAGTCAAGCTTAGTGTTTAGTTGTCTCTCCAGCCAAAGTTTTATAACCATAAATATTTCTTTTTCTCAACAGTAATAATCACCATCTCGGTTTTGTTGAAGACTTGTCAGAATTTTGAGCCTATTTGACTGATGCAAAATCCTAGATCTGGTGTTGTTGAAGTCATGCTTTCTGATTACCTCTGTTTGAATTCCGCTGGTATCAGCATAAATGATCACTTTAAAAAAAACACAATAAATATAAGAAGGGGCTATATCAGTCACCTCAGAAAGGTGTACATCTTTGGAGATAAAAAAGGACTAAAATATGCCCCTTGTTATGCATTGAATCTTTTACATACAGGGAATGTCCAAAGTTTTCTAGGATATACAGAAGTTCTAAAGCCAGGGAGCATTAATATGACTGCAAAAAATCACCTACTCTAACAACACAGTTGAAATCAATACAACTGCAGGCCAGAGGTTACATTGGACTTTCAAGCTTTCTGTCAATTTGACGGACAGGGCCTTAAAAATTCTGTCATAATTCTGTCACATTATTTTTGTGTTTAAATTAAAATATATAGCCTATAAATAGCAAATGAGATAAAAAAAAAAAAAAAAGGATTGATCCCAGTGTGGTTTATCATATAGGACAAACCCTTACAAGCATTTATCAGGGCATGGAGAGAAAAGATGAACAGAGATACATCGTGCTGTCTCTTCACACTTTAACCACACCCCTTTTTTCAGCAGTGACAGCTTGTGCACATAAACATGTCAACAAAGACTTGATAATTGATATTTATTAGTTCCTGTTTAATCCACATCAAAATCATCAGGAAACTGATCCACTGCGCAGCACTCACACTCACCTTTCTCAAGCAGTGGTTAAGGAAATCAGAAGCAAATGCAAGATTTCATCATTCCCAATATTTTGACTGGTGTGTTACCAATTTAGCCCAAATTATGGACAAATTTCTTCAATTTACTATGACTATAACACAAAGTTTCTCCTGTCCTTATTTTCTTTGAACAAAGTCCAGTGAAAGAGTAGGCTTAAAACCTTCCTTTTTGATCAAGCTTATAGTTAGGGCTGGCTCAGGCTCGCCTTGGACCAGCCCCTAGTTATGCTGCTAAATAGGCTTAGGCTGCTGGGGGACTCCATGACACACTAAGCTCCTCTCTTTCATTTCTTACCTGATATGTTCTGCATTCACGCTCAATTAATGTCTTTTACTAACTTGCCACCTTCCCCCGGAGTCTTTGTGCTTTCTCATCTCGTAGATACCCATGGACTGAGGTCGTGCTGGGATTGCTGATATTAGCTGTGCCTTCTGCTGTGGCTCTGCTTGATGCTCAGAGCGATTATTATTATTATTATTATTATTATTATTATTATTACTAGCATTATTATTATCGGTATTTGTAGTAGTATTATTAATAGTATCATTATTATAAAACACTTACATATAGCTTACATATAGTTTAACATATCTATCTCTTTCCCCTCCCCCTCTTGCCCCCTCCTTCTCTCTCTCAACCCAACCAATGCTGCCAGATCCCTCCCACCTCATGTGTGACCCATCTGGTCAAGGTTTCTGCCTGTTAAAAGTAAGTTTTTCTTCGCCACTGTCGCCAAGTACTTGCTCATGTGGGAATTGCTTTCAATTGTTGGGTTCCTATCAATTTAAAATATAAATGTATTTATAGTGTGGTCTAGACATGCTCTATATGTAAAGTGTCTTGAGACAACTTCGTTGTGATTTGACGCTATACAAAGAAAATTGAATTGAATTGAATTGAAAATACTTGTCCTTGAAATGCTGATGGGTGGGTAGGCAGTAGGACCTTAAGGGAGGCTGCATTTCATTGGCTCTCTGCCGAGCAATGTTACCTTCCGTCTTAAGTAGGTGTATATCCACCGCATTTTTTATTTGCACTGTCATTTAAATCATTGCAGCTGTCTGCACTGGCACTGTAATGCCTGTGTTTTAACAGCATCTCATGTGCATAATTGTGACCTGAAGCTTTTATATATACTTCAAGTTTATTTTTTAAACAATATGCCAGGTTGGTGCCCTATAAAAACATATTTTCTATCCGTCTCTCTCTCTTTCTATCATCTATCTATTTATCTACATAATATATAGCCTACCTGTTGGTATCCTGCTGATTTCTCTCATCATTTATCTCAAACTTTATTACTTGATAACTAAAAGAGTGTATATGGTGTGTGAACACCATCTGGCGTTCAGCCTCACGGAAAGCTGACCTACCCCACAACACACACGCACACACACACACATGCACACACCTCTTCGGCACAAAGTTTGGTGAAACACACAGATGCATCAGTGAATTAGATCAGAAATACTCACACATGGTGGAGAAATGCACAACTACACCCTTGCTGTGCAATGCTTTGTTTGGAAAAGGTGCCACAGAAAAGCAGCAACCAGTATTAACAGACGAATCAGTTACGCATAAAGGCTGTAATTATGCAATTACGGTGACCTGACACACCCAGTCTAGACAGTGGGTTAGATCAGCCAATGAAGAAGGAAGATTGATTCAACGTAGCGTTAGTGAATGCTACGCAGATTCAAATTGTAAGTGGTGGCTGATGACTCTTGCTTAACTTCAGCCATGTTTACTGATGTAAGGCAAGTTACTTCCAAAATGTAATTTATCAAATATTACTAGTTACTTTCATTTGAAAGTAATAAGTTACTTTACAATATTACGGTCTGTATAAAGTAATTAGTTAATTATTACTCTACCTTTGTGTTACTTTAACCAAAATGACCATCAAAGTTGTCTAAGCATTAAAAAATTGGAAGCACATATCAATCTTCATGGAGTTAATGTAACAAGACCAAGACCATTTGGAAACAAGACCATGCCACTCTCCCTCACTAGTTAAACACATGTGGGCTGCTAATTCAACCATCTACGTCTCTTTAACTCAATCACCTGTGTTATCCTATGTAAGTGGGTCAAACCCTTTGTCTTTATTGCTCTCAACTTCTAATGCAATTCAATTCAATTCAATTCAATTCAATTCAATTTTCTTTGTAAAGCTTCAAAATCACAACAAAGTTGTCTCAAGACACTTTACATATAGAGCATGTCTAGACCACACTATAAATACATTTATATTTTAAATTTATAGGAACTCAACAATTGAAAGCAATTTCCACATGAGCAAAGCACTTGGCGACAGTGGCGAGGAAAAACTTACTTTTAACAGGTAGAAATCTCGGCCAGATCCGGGCTCAGAGGTGGGAGGGATCTGACGGCACCGGTTGGGTTGAGAGAGATGAGGGAGGCAAGAGGGGGAGGGGAAAGAGATAGATAGAAAAGGGGAGAGAAAGCAAAGCCTAAAGCTAAGATAAAACTATATGTTAAACTATATGTAAGCTATATGTAAGTGTTTTATAATAATGATACTACTAATAATACTAGTACAAATACCGATAATAATAATGCTAGTAATAATAATGCTAGTAATAATAATGCTAGTAATAATAATAATAATTGCTCTGAGCATCAAGCAGAGCCACAGCAGAAGGCACAGCTAATATCAGCAATCTCTGTGCGACCTCAGTCCATTGGTATCTAATCACACATTAATAATAACACATTATATTACTCTTTCACTGCCTCTAAGTAATATAGTACTGTAAAAGTAAGGAGATATTGTAGTTGGCTATATAAACACTAATTTAGACTGTGGAGTTCAACTTTAGCAATGGAAAGTGCTGGTCTTGCTATCATGAACGAGTTAAATACACGAAATAACTAACTTAGCTAGCTATCCACATCTCTCTATTCATTGCTATTAATATATGCCTATGCTGTTTATAATTAATGTTGTTTATAGAATATTGAGTATAATCAGTTAATGTCATAGTGTCCCTAACCCCAACCCTGTTAACACCATTTTACTGGTATATCCTTAAATTCATTGAGACGATGGATATACAAAGATATTTTAAGTGAGAGAGAGAAGCAGGAGATTGGCAGAGCAGCTGATTCTGAGGGAACCGGCGTAACTGATGTCAGTAGTGGTCTGCAGGTCTAAGGAAATGGGTGTTGTTGTTGTTTTCTTCCAACAAGAAGGCCTAAACTAAATTATTTCATAATATTTAATTCTAACTAACTTAACTTTCTGCATTTATTGACTGTAATAAATTATATAAATATATAGATGCTGCCCGAAAGGTAGGATGTGGGCTTTAAACATATTAGCATCGCGCACATACCTATAGATCCACACATAAAAACATAATATAGTGAAAGCAGTTATACATATATACATACAGACGAACATACAAACATGGTTTACATACATATGCAGTCTGGCTTAAGTTAATTCCCCCCATGCACCTTAATGTGTCTAAAAGCTAACATTACAGTAACTTTTGTTCAGCAGAAGAGAAATGAAAGAATGGAATGTCTGTCGCTTTTACCATCTTGGCTTCTTCACTGTATGTTGACATATGTGTAGTTCTAATACAGAAAGATGCAGGTGCAAAGATTTTGCGAGCACAAGTTACACATAACCCTGGGAGCTAAGCACCCCTGTTTTTCGATCCTAGTGATGTCCCTGTACATATCCATCTTACATAACATTTGTATCTTTTCCAAAGGATCAGCCCAGTATTGTGAACTATGTGCCTAGAACTCTCTCACTTTGTTAATGATTTTGTTCAGAAAATTAGCATCCTGAAGCATAAAAATAATGAGTTCCTTTTTAGATCTGGAGGGGCCAGCAGTTGGTTTGAAAGAGATGAGAGTAGGAGAATGATCAGAGATAAGCATTGGTAAGATAGAAGCATGAGAGATGCATATTGAAACAAATAAGTGAAATAAGTATATAGTCTTTTCTGAAGAATGTATGCTAATGTGAGGAGTAGAAAGTGTAATCCTTAATGGTTAGATTATGCAGATGCCAGACATCAACACTTTTCAATTCTTGTAGGAACAAATTGAAATAAGATGATTATGTTCTGCAGATTATGTTCTGTTTCAGCAGAAATATCAGGGTTAGTTGAGTAAATGAATTTAAGAGTCAGCTAGTTGTTTTAAAGTCTCCACAAGCAATGAACACAGAATAGGCAAAATCCAATAATTTCCACCTCAAACCATCAAGAGATGTAGGACTGATTACACTGGGTGCATATATTGAAGACACTCAATTTTTCCCATAAAGGATATATAGATAGATAGATAGATAGATAGATAGATAGATAGATAGATAGATAGATAGATAGATAGATAGATGTACTTTAT
>JAQMCX010017191.1:6958-20577 GCA_029814765.1 Acanthurus leucopareius | reverse complement strand
TGTGTGTGTGTGTGTGTGTGTGTGTGTGTGTGTGTGTGTGTGTGTGTGTGTGTGTGTGTGTGTGTGTGTGTGTCTCTAAGCATGAGATGTGTGAGGCAGCAGGATCATCAGGCTGGATCACGTTTCCTCACCTCTCGTATGAGTGTGTGAAGGTTCTGCTGGATGGACAGATGATGGAGATGTTCAAACACTTTAAAACCTGTTTCACTTTGTTCATGTTGTTCTGAGTCTCCAGCCGTCACAGTCCAGAGGAGAAAAGATGAACACGTTCATGAGCTCATCAGAGTCCAGAACGAGCAGAAACCACCTGAGCTGAACACGATCAAAAAATAAAGCTGCAGTTCCTCAAACGACCACTTGAGGCAACAGTGAGTCAGACACCATGGAGTCAAAACAAAGTGTGAAACTTCAGCAGAAATAAACACGCTGACGCACGAAACTAAACAGTTTTATTATCTACAGCTGATATTTTCATGACAAACTGAAGAGGGACGAATCTTTATAGAACTCACTGTTTTAAATCACATTACGGCTTTAAGTTTTGTGTGAAACAGGCTGCTGAATGACTGCTGAATGGCTGCTGAATGACTGCTGAATGACTGCTGAATGTTTGCTGTCTGCCAGGCGTCACTGCAGCTCATTACAGTTAAAGGTCCATCGCACAAAGTGTTCATCCAAGACGCCTGCGCTCCGCCCACGCTCCACCTCTCTGTCTGTTTCTGGATCAGCCGGCCGTCGGAGTCATCCCACTGATGCTCAGAAACGTGTGTGTGTGTGTGTGTGTGTGACGTCTCAGAGACAGTGATCACTTTTCACCTGCATTCAGGTAAACGTGATGAGAATCAGTCTCTTCTGTCGGTTTCATGTGTGTGTGTGTGAGGAAGGTCACAGCCTCCTCTTCACCGCACACACACACACACACACACACACACACACAGCTGGTGTTCACAGCTCTTCACTGGAGGAGGACGAGTGACGTTTGAGTCACATGATTCATGGCGTCATCGTTCGTTCATCCGTCTGTTTCTGTTCGTGTCCAGACGTCGGCTCCTCGGCCTGCTCGCCTCCAACCGTGTGACGATCTGACTGAGAACAAAGCTGCTGACTCGACAAAACAAAGTTCAAGCCGAGAACGAAACGAGCAAACATCAAACTTCCAGCCGAGCCTGTGAGATAAAGGCCATAAAGCTCACAAACAGGTGGAGACGAAGCGTAAACACTATTTCACAAACTGCTGTCCGATAGAGCCCTGAGCCGAACAGAAGGAGGCTGTGAGAGAGCAGCTTCCTGTTCTCCACCGCAGGCGGACGCTGCGAGTATCAGCCGCCTAATGAGCTCCATCAGCGCATATTGACTCTGTGCATTCTCTCGGTCTCTCCTCGTGGAGGCTGCTGGGAAAGTAAAGCTGGATTTGCAGCAGCAAACAGAAACTCATAAGTCTCTGCAGCCTCCGATCAATAATGCAAAGCAATTAGTGACCCAGTATGATGGTGTGAACAGACCTGGAACACTAATGAACCTGTTCTATTAAGATTATTGACCGAAGCCACAAAAGAAGGTTTTATCTTGTCCTGCTTATTCTTGTTGGTTTTGTCTCTCCGCCTCTCTGTTGCTCTCCCATCTTCTCTCTCATCGCCTGCTCTCTCGCTCTGATTGATGAAACTTTCGGATATTTAAACATCTAAATGTTGCACTCATGTCCACATTAATCTGCAGCTCCTGGTTTATCATCACAATCCCCATTTTTCTGTAAGTCCTCGTTCTCCTTTTCCCTCCTCACATTACGATTCGAGCCACAGAGGCGGTCGGGATCATCGGTGCCCCGAGAACAAAACCTTCAATTACATAATGAAGACGCCCTGCGTGCTGTTTCAGGATGATTGACTCCCTGTGCACTCGCAGCAGCCGGCGAGGAGACGAGAAGCACCAGCAGACAAGTTCATCCTGAGGAGCAGATGCAACCAAACTGATCTGTAATAAAGCTGTTCTGAGAGGATACAATCACCACAAAGGGAAGCCTGTTATTTGTCTCGATTGGGGCAGAAATGAGGGTTTATAATAAAGCAGAGCCCCTGGAAGCTGGACGTCGTGCTGCTCTTCCAAACCTCTCGGACGCTGATGAGCTCAGCGCTCAGTCGCTCTGCTGCTGCAGTTCAGCTCATCCTCCACCAGGGCGACGCCGTCCTCCAGGCAACATCTGCAATTTCTGTGCAGTAACTACATTTCTTATCATCTGAGCTCAACAGAGCTGTGACATGTCTGCAGGCGGCTCACAGGGACGCCGATTATTACCCATAATTCACAGTCCTGGTCGCTATGGTTTGTAATTTTATACACAGATGGATTTTTGGGACTTTTGGCCCCTGAGCAAAGACATGGAAAAGACCCCCACACACACTCACACACACACTCACACTCACACACACACTCACACTCACACACACACTCACTCACACTCTCACACACACACTCACACACACACTCTCACACACACACACTCACACACACACACACACACACATCATTTATTCGTCATTTCCTTTCTTTCTCGTATACACACATTTCATCAACTGGCTCTCAGTGCGCACACACACTCACTGACTCACACTTTAAAACAGATCACACACTCTTTCCCACTAACTCTTCCACTCTCACACACACTCACACACACACTCACACACACACACACTCTCTCCCATTGTTCCAGTGTTTATGTAAATGTCCTCCTCGGTGAGCTGAGCCGCTGCAGCCGGCATGGAGGCAAAGGTTTCTCCGTTTGTACGTCTAATTAGCTTGAAATAGATTCTGAGCTGCTAATCTGATTGCATTTCGCCTCAAAAGGCCAAAACAAATTGATCCAGAAATATCTTCAGCTCGCCGTGTTTGCTTTCTATTCTCGGCGCTTCAAACACCTGAAGCCTCCGCGAGCGAAAACGTGGAGAGAAGAGGGAAGAATAACAGCTGCAACATGCGACTCAGAGCTTCTTCTGAAGCTGCACAAAAGATCAGCCTCTTAAACCGACACTGATGCAAGATTTTACACTTTGTCTGATTAAAATAAAGAAATATGTTGAGGATGAGCTGAACTTGTGTCTCTGTGAGGGGAGAAACATGTGATTTACAAGGTTTAATATACAACATATGAAGTTTGTGCATTTAATTATGTTTTTTCTCTCATTTATTGAAGTTTCCTTTTAATTTCTCTGCATGTTTCATATATAAATAACATCAGAAAATCAGGTGTTTCTTGTTTAATTCATCATGTGTGACAAATTTCTCTCATATTTTGTTATAAACTGTTATAAACTACCATGATTTAAAGATCCAGTGTGTAGGATTTAGTGACACCTAGTGGTACATTTGCAGATTGCACCTGAATGCATGTTCACTTCCCACTTAGGATGCATGAAAACCTGAAGTTGCTGCAAAAAACTTGCAAAAAAATGCAAAAAAAAGCTCTGTTTGTTCGTTCTGAGCTGCTGCAGAAACAAGTGTTCTTGGTTATAAAAGCTTTTGTTGGTCGGAAACAGGCTTCGATTGAGAAACTTTATTGATCCAAAGAAAGGCAATTTGTTTGCAGCTGCTTTGCTGATCTTCAGATCTTCTCTCTGAGGGTTCAGAGACTTTATTTAGACTATTTCAAGAGGTCGTGATGAGCTGAAAAGCCCACAGATGTTCCTCTCGTCTCCTGGATGAAGAGCAGAGGTTCGTCTTTACATGAAGCATCTGAACTCACAAACACATGCAAACACACACACACATACACACATACACACAGCAGATTCTTGCTGTCAGCTCTTCATGCATTAATTTCATTTCCAAAAAAAGAAAAAAAAGCAATCAGATGCCAACTGGTGAACCACACACACACACAAACAAGCACACTCTTCCTCTCTTACGTTCCTTCATTCATGAAGAAAGTGTGAAAACACTGTGGATCATCAGCAGGACTGTTGTTTGCACATGAAACACACTCGTCCGTATATTGATCAGAAAAATATACAAACTGTGGTAAATGAGTGAAGAACTGCAGCTTCTTCAGCAAAAAACTCAGGCTGCAGAACTGAAACAAGAAAGAAACTGAAACCAGGTCTTGATCTGATCTTTGCAGAGGAAAAAGTTGCAAAAGAGATCATTTTGGGGTAAAAATTGCACTTTTTTAAAAGTTTTTTGCAGTTTTTTGCAGTTTTTTAAAAGTTTTTTGCAATTTTTTGCAATTTTTTTGCAGTTTTTTTGTAGTTTTTTCCCATTTTCTGTGCATTGCTCTGACCTGAAGCCGGTTCAGGACTCTGCCAACTTCTCAGCAACTTCTTAAGCATTTTAGTCCAGTCAATGATTCGACATGCAGCGAGCGTCGGCTTCACCTGATCAGGTCAGAGCTGAGGTTGCATCATCAGCTCAATACGAGCAATTAGTCCAGAAAATGTCCACGTTTGTGAAACATCACGCTGAGTTCAATGTCACTGACACCCTCTGAAAACGTGAGCTCTTAACTAAAACGTGCCACTTTGTCTTTCACTCGTTTGTTCTTGATTAAAAGCTGCTTTTCTGACTCTTTTTGCACCACGTGGTCAGTTTTTGTTCTCAAAACTTCTCAAAGAGTCAGAAAAGTTTTGCAGAAGCTCAGATGAACTCGTCGTTTGCAAAAAAAACCATCAATCAGCTCTGAGACTGTTTGTGGTTTTTTAAAAAATGAGCCGCTCAGGAAGCTGCTGTCCTGAGTCAAAGTCAAAGGCAGAGAAATATGGAAACTGGAGGTGGACGTGATCCATCAGCCCTGCAGGTTGACGTCCGCCGAAGCTGCAGACCATTCGTCAAGAAAGCTTGGCTGCATGCTCGGCCTCATGGGAGTCATGGGAGAGTCATTGATCCCTCCCCCCAGCAGCCCCTGATAGCGACTATATGAGCCTGAGAAATGAGTTTGCATGATGTGCATCCTCTGATATGTTAGAAATGTGTCAATAATTAACACATTTCATTTAAAACTGCACATTTCAGTGTGATGAGACAGTATTTTTTTGAAAATTCACCTCAATAATGTGTTGAATTATGTGGAAAACGTATTAAAAAACTGGCTGGAGGGTTTGAACGCTGCACTCTCACTTTAAATTACATTTCATCTCATAAGGAAGCTGTGTGAGAACCAGCTGATGTTCATTTTTAATGCACAAGATGAACTTTTAGGGTTTAACCCATCTTACTTTTACACATTTAAACACTAAAAACAATAATTCCACAGAGTAAAAGAGACAAAAAGTGAAAAACCAACAGGTTTTTAAATTAATTTTTGAGTTCCAATGAAGCAAAAGTCAACAAACTTTTCATAAACTTCAAAAGTTTTGTTTTGTTGCCTAAAACAAACCAAACTGCACCAGTTTTCAACAGGTTAAATGTGTTTTTGCCAGAGATGCTGAAGTAAAACTCACTACATTTCACACTGATGCTGTTTATGTGACGTCATGTGACATCATGAGACAAACAGGAAGGAGAATCTGTTGTTTTATTGTTTATTCGACCAGATGAGTCTGAAAAAACAAGTTTTCATTCACGGCAGCAGCCTGGTCAGGAGTTAATCCTCTGAAGGGAGGAGGACGAGGACTGATGAAGAAACGTCTGATGTTTAATAACACACCCCCTTTATTACTCACACACACACACACACACACAATCACAACATTCACAACATGTGACACCAGGTGACAGACAGATTCAGACAAAACAAACAAAGAAGAACCGGAGACGCATTTTTGTTCTTAACAACAAGTTTAATGATTAAATTTGCAGCAAAACATCAGATATTAATATTATTTTTAGGTGATTTTTATGACAAATTGCAGAAACTGAGATGTTTTCTGACTAAAAAGTTGAAAATATTACAGAATTGCAACACAATTCTCAAGCTTCAACCTGCCAATTAGGAAAATTCCCACAACTTTGTGACCAGTTTGACCAGTTTGACCAGTTTTTCCTCACATGGGATCAATGGAGGAGCGTGATTTCTGCACACCTCCATGTGTGTGTGTGTTTGTGTGTGTGTGTATGCTGCATTGAAGCTCAGTGATCACAACTCCTGAGTCACACTTTGTCACGTTTCACGAGGACACAACGAGACGACCAATCAGCAGCGACGCTGCGAGTCTTTGAGGGGATGAAGCTGAACTTTGCGTCGGTCGCAGAGAGACGGACGGAAATAACACGCCGCTCGGAAGAAGGTTATGATCTGAACAGGAAGGATTCACACACACACACACTCAGCAAAGACCTCCACCATTCATTGCTCACCTCCAATCAATGCCCCCCCCTCTGTCTGATTGGGGGGGTGAAGAGGTTTTCGTTTGATTGCATCAGTTAATCAGGATCATTACAGACAGTCCGTCTGCTTCGTCACAGCCTCCATCGATCCGCTCTCACCTCAAATCTGCATACCTGTGCTCCTCCTCCTCTGTAACAAACCTGTTTTTGTCCACTTTTAGAAACTCTAAGATACTTTTATTCTTACTTTTTTCACCTCATTGGGTGAAAAAAAAGGCTACTTACATCAAATTGACCCTTTTTAATGTCATTTTGAGTCTTTAAATTCAACTTTAAAGGTGTGTGATGATCCATAATTTGATTAAAAACTAAAAGTTCACCCACTTAATAGCACTTTAATTAAACTTGATAACTTCCCATTAATCATGTGCATTGATAAACCTGAAAGGAAGGTTTGGCTTCAGATTAAACCCTTAATCTTGTCAATAATCTGCAGAAATCTCTCTGTATGAATTCGTTTCTCCTCTGCCGTCAACATCACTGCTGAAAAACGTTTACAGCCATTTTTAAGATTAAAAAGCTTCCTTTTTCAGAGTTTTTCTGACTAAAAACAGAAGATTTGATGAAGATTAGTGGTGCAGGTTTAAATTAATGTCACTGGTTTCAACATAATAAAGGAAAGAAACTCTGCAGGACAATAAATCACGACTAACCTGCCGATGTGACAAGTTATTTTCCAAAACCCTGAATCTGATGCAACGTCGCTGGAATAAAACAGTGCAGGTGAGAGATTTTAACACCTGCTGCCTTCGAGATGGATAATAATGTCAGACATTAACATTAATCTTCACTTTACCCTGTTGGGTTTTTTTCCCCATAATTGAAAATCAACTAATTTAATTTTCTACACATCTGGATGTTTCTTCTGGTTGAAAAGAGTTTAATAATTTAAATCAGACAAGCAAAACCGAACCTGGTTTGTGTAATTTTTCCGAGAGTTCTGCATACATGCGACTCCGCCGACTAAATTAATCAAGGAAGTGCCGGGACTCGAGTGTGTCGTGCATAATGAGGAGTTGACCTTTTCTCTCCTGCCGCAGACTTGCACTTCCTTCCTGCGAATCTGCACGGAAATCGAGCTCTAAATGTCACGTAGTGTTTGATGGGGGGGGGCGACCGGCATCGTCCTCATTCCTTCCCCATTCCCACTTTGCACCTCGAGCGTTCACAGGAAATTAAAGCCTGCTCTGGCGTTGTTTCCTCACTCACTAACAAAGGAATTAAGGAAAGGAGTCGACTCATCTCCTGCTTGTGGATCTTCACATAAGTGAGACTTGGAAACTGATTCAGTCCAAAAAAAATAAAAAAAAGCTAATAATTTCCTGCTTTAGCAGCGAGTTCACTGCTGCCAACAAACAAATTACTCCTTATGTAATCATTTGTTATCATAACAGCAGCCTACTCGATGGCATCTGAAGGAGTGTTTGCTAAAGGCTGTAATCTAAGATATTTAATCCAGGTGATAGGAATCGTGGAGGAGAACATTGGCTGATGTTTTCTCCAAAAACTGCAGAATAAGAGGGACGATTGATAAGTTTGTGGCCTGAAGTCTGTTTTTAGAAAAGCTAGCACATTTTTGTTTGTCACAATAGTTTATTCATACATTTGCAAACTAAGTCCAGCAGTTGTGGTGCAAAAAAATCCTTAATTCGTAGAAGTTGGCTCCAGAAAGTGGCCCACAGCGGCAGTGATGTCATCATTACTGTCAAAACAGCAACCAATGAGCTTCATCCTTATCTTTGGGAAGACAAAGTAGTCTGAAGAATCCACAATGAAACACTAAATCATGGTTTTAAATTCTTTTTAATGTAAAATACACGACATTTAAATTAAATCTATGTCCAGTTTATAACACCTGAGCAAAAAACAGCTTTCTGGCACGTTTTTAGAGACATCTGATTCTTGTTTCTTGAAACATAAACAAGACAAAAACACGTGTCTTTTCCCAGATCGAGACAAACATGTTCGACTAGCTGCTAATCCAGAGCTTCCAAAATCATAGGTTATGTTTTGTGGAGAGATTAAAGCTGATGAAGATGGTTTAAAGGAAGGTGTGACATCGTGGGCGGAGTTTAGCGGTATTTAAAGTTAGAGAAAAATCTAAGGGGGCGACAGTTAAAATGGCTTTCTATCAGTTTCTGTGTGGTTTAACTGTGATGATCATTTTCTCAAGCCGAGGTAAGAAAAACGCAGATTTTTCTTGAGAATATTCCTTTTTTTATTACTTGATTCATTTCAAACCGTTAAAGAAACCCAAAATGATTGTGCTACTTTTAACCGAGGTGATGTGAGGATGCTCAGATTGAAAACTGTCAGATTACAAGTGCAAAAGTACAAAGGAGTAATACTTTTCTATCTGGTTACTGTGAAAGATCCCTTGTGGTTTCCTGCCTGTAACCATTCAGATACGAGTCCATTACTGTAATCACTCGTTCTGCAGCTCTGCGACGCTCTTCAAACTGATCATATCTCTTCTGTATCAAAAAGCTTTTTTATAGTTTGCTGCATGAGGGGAAAAACTGTCAAAAACCACCTCATCCAGTCAAACTGGCAGAAACTGAAGGCCGATCTTTGATTTATGACTAAAGAGCGAATATTTCTGTCACTAAAAAAACGACAAAATGGCCGATTTTTTTATGATGCAATCAAAAAAAGCTCAAGTGCAGCTCAAAGCTAATCAGTTAAAGTGTCAGTAAAGTGCTTCCTCTCCTCACTGCTCCAATACGAATGTCAAACTTTATTCTATTTTTAAACCTTTTATATGGATTCCTGTCCCTTTTATTTCTCTATTTTAAAACACTGATGATTCAAGAGAGTAATTTAAAATAACCACAGTGACATTAGTGAATTAATTTGAGTAATTCTTTGGTTTATTCCTGTTATAGTTTTGCTCATTTCTGCAAGTCGAATGTCAGTCTAAATGATCCTGAATCAGATTTTTCCTTCTCTCCTCTTATTGGTCCACAAGCTCATTTAATATGCACAATGTTTATGTACCATTAAATGCAAGAAAATCGAAATTTAAGTGAAAAAAACTATCCATCATGCATATAATTAAGGTTAAGTACAAGTTAAATCTTACAATTTGATGATTTAGCTGCTCCCAAAGCACTCTGGGAGTCTAAAGGAAATTCTTCTGTGCATCTGCTACGAACAAACAGTGAGTAAAATGGAAATATCAGATTGTTTTTACCCGATATAACCACTTTAATCTGAAAAATGCAGGACAGACACTTCAACATTAACTGGTTGGTTGCTTTTAAAAGACAGTTGAGTTAAAAAAGAGGATAAGTTTTGACAGAAGATTGTCTCTTTTTTGATAAGAGCCATCAAAGGTGTGTTTTGTTTAACATTCGTCTTTGTGTCTTTTCCCTCTCAGGTTGTCATTCACAGCAGCCAAGTGAGTATCCGACTTCACGAATCCTCCGTGTTTCGTGTGTTTTTCCCGTAAGCTGCATAAACAGTGGATTTCGCAGACAGTATTGATCTTATGCAGTTTGTCATCAGGGAGAAGCTCCCGTCTGTCATCCGTCATCACAACCTTTTCTTGCTTATGCAATGTCGGATCAAATCTGCCTTCAGGCCAAAAACAGCGACTGTGGTGTCAAATTTCATCTTCAAACAACAGCTGACTTCATTTCTTCTCACCGGGAAGAAAATGTTTCCTTGAACTAGTTTAAGCCCCCATTTTTACCACTTTTGTTTCATTTTTCACAACAAAAATGGGTCATACTTGGTCATTTTAGGTGTTTTTGTTGCTGTTTCTCCGTGTTTTACTCCCATCTCCTCCGTCAGGATGCGGTGCGGCTTCACGAAACACCAGAATCATTGGAGGTCACGATGCGTCTCCAGGAAGTTGGCCCTGGCAAGTCAGCTTAAACGATGATTTCGGCGTCGTCTGTGGAGGGTCTCTGATCAGCGACCAGTGGGTGCTGACAGCTGCTCACTGCTTCTACGAGTGAGGGACTTTTTTGTTTTTTGACAGGAATTAGTATCTTAATTGAGACTTTAAACACACAGAATGAGCCTAAAAACATGACTGTCATACCAGTTTTGACACTTTTACTTTTGTTCGTAAGGAAGTGATATCATGTTTTGAAGGTTTGTGCACAAAATGCATTTTACAGATTGTTTATTGTCACCTGCAGACATGGCTGATGATAAAAATAATGAGTCCTTGGCACAAGAGGTGACTCTGCCATTAATATTCAATCTGTAACATATAAAGTGTTCATGTCTGAGTTCACAACTCAAACACAACACTAACATTTGCAGAAGGAAAGGTGGTACGGAAAATCCGCATGCATTTTTTTCCGCATATTAACTATTCACTCCGGATCCGGTACGAATTTTGCATCATGCTGGGATCCATTTTCACTCCGGAGGTTCCTCTGCAGCCTTTTACTTCAGCAGCTACGATGTATCAAAATATTGCTAACTAATTAACAGTAGTCTACATCCTTTTTTTAAAACGTACCATAGAACAAACACATTTCGGTACGATTTTTTTTTTACGAAAAATTCGTGCTTGGTGTGAAAGGGCTTTAATTCCATTTGCATCTGCTAGTTCACCAAATCCAAGCTAAAAGCTTAAAGACAGTAGTAGGTAACAGTCTTGTAAAATGTGATAAATGCTGCTCGTCCACAGCTTTGCTTTTTTTGAGCTGGTCGACACAACATTTTTTGACATTTGTTGGTAAAGAAACAAGATAAAACTTCTTAACCGCACAATAAATGCAAAGGTCATTACAGATACAGATGTGAATATCAGCTGTAGTATTAACACTCATTTATAAAACTTTTATTCTGCTGAAAATTAAGCATTTTTTTACTTCTTTGTCTTTAAAAGGGATATGGGAGACGTACAGGCTTATCTGGGCCGTCTGAGCCAATCAGGTCCGAACTCTAATGAAGAGTCACGGGGGATCGATGAGGTCATAATCCATCCTCATTATGATTACGATACCTACGACAACGACATTTGTCTCCTGAAGCTGTCGGCTCCTGTGAATTTCACCGACAGCATCTTTCCCGTCTGCTTGGCCTCAGCAAACAGCTTTATCCACAGCGGGACGAGCAGCTGGGTCACCGGTTGGGGTTCGACGGCTAACGGTAAGCTAGGAGAAACACCGCAGTTTTATCACATAATTCCTAAATAAAAAGAACCTGAATGATTCTGACATGCTTATAACACTTGGTGATACTTTGTTTTGTCATTTCCTCCAAGCTAGTATTAATCCTCTCTCTGAAATTTCTCCTTTTAGATGATTTTTCCGACATCCTGCAGGAGGTGAATGTACCAATAGTGGGAAACAACGAGTGCAAATGCACCTATCCTGGACTCACGGAGAACATGATCTGTGCCGGGCTCCGAGCTGGAGGCAAGGATTCGTGTCAGGTGACCACCACTTCTTTGTGTATCTGTTATGTAATGCTTTGTTGACTCCTGAGGGGTAGAAGTGTTGTTTTTTACAGGGAGGTGAGAGTGAGATGGGGACAGCAGAGTCGTCTCCTGGGAAAATGAACTTGACTCTCCTTTTTTTTTTTTTTTAGTTGGATGACAGATTTTAATGCCTGAAATAAAATATTTTAATCCAAAGCCAATAAATGTGCTAAATTAAAAATGTAACTTCAGATGATGCATGTGTTTCCTAGTTTGTTTACCATAAACTTTAGTACATTTTCAAATTAAGTTTAAATCTTTTAATGGAAATGTATATTAGTTTTGGTCCCACTTGGGTCCTTTAGATTAGATTTTGTGCACCAGAAGTCACGAAAAGTTGATGTTGTTTGGTAAACTTAATCAGGAAAGTTACAGCTTGCATCTGCTTCATGCACAGCGCTTAATTTATGGGAATCATTATTTACCGTCATCCTCTCTCCACAGGGGGACTCTGGGGGTCCACTGGTGACCAAAGACGGATCCATCTGGGTCCAGACTGGAGTTGTGAGTTTCGGTATTGGTTGTGCCGAACCCATGAGCCCCGGAGTTTACGCCAGAGTGTCCCAGTACCAGGACTGGATCACCAACAACACCGGCAGCAGCACACCAGGCTTTGTTACCTTCAAGTCCTCGGGAAATGACAGCGATTTGAACTTCACCTGTCCAACATCGTTGCCTACGACACCCACAACCACAACTACGACCACAACTACAACCACCACTACGACCAGTTCCACCCCGACCACCACAACCATCATAACTACCACCATCACCACCACCACCACAACTACGAGCACCCAAAACTCTGCCAACACCAGCTGTGGGGGAGTTCACAGCGTTTCTAATGGCGGTGAAAACTCGATCCGTTTCTCGTACTTCAGTCCCTTTGTGTCACTTTGTGTTCTTCTTCTTTCATTTTATGTTAGTTGCTAACAGAAATGTATCTCACCTGTAATCAAACGCGGCAGGTGATGTTCACGACTCCACCTGAGCATCACTGCAGCACATGAGCGGTTAAACCACCAGAGGTCAGTAAAAGCAACATTTCAGAGGGTGTGAGGGTTAAAATTTATGTTTTGGTTTTTTTTAAAGTAAAAAGTTTAAAATTATGTGAGTTAATTTAATTGTTTAATAAATCTGGTTAATGTTTGACACTATAAAAATAAATGCACTAAACAGCAACACACACTTATTCAAACTCCTCACTGTTTTGTGAAAAAATACGTGTAATAATAAAAATAGATGTTTTTCATCAGACATTTATGGTTGTTTTGGGGATTTGTGCATAAATTTTTGGACTTGTAAAGACTTTAGACACTTCAGACACTCACTCATACACACAAATGCCTGTTAACGTGGCAGGAGAAAATTACATGCACTGATTCCAAATATGTTTGAACGGTCGGTAGGTGTTTGTTTATGTAAATATCATCCATAGTCAGCTGATGGGTGCCGATTGATAAGTTCATGGCCTGAAGTAGAAGGAAATGAGTTATGCAGCTCTCGTTTCATGCATTTGCAGTTCAACAATTTGACTGATTGTGCAGAAAGTTTGAAGTCGATAACTTGTGTGGTTTTTCTGTTTTGGCTAGCTAAAAACTATATGTTTTAAGTCAGTGATGATGGCATTATTGCTGCTATGGACAACTTTTTGTAGGTTTATGTGTTGACTTCTTCAAAAAAATGATCTTTATGCTCCATGACTGTTGAATTTAAGGTGTAGAGATTTTCTGAAATTGACTTTTTCTACTTTAGGCCATGAACTTATCAATCGTTCCTCTTATATGTGTAACCTGTGCTTTGGTTGTGTGTATTTTCAGACCACAATGCCCTCGAACGCCCTTCAAGGTTCAGCTCTTAAATT
>JAQMCX010017190.1:0-20579 GCA_029814765.1 Acanthurus leucopareius | reverse complement strand
GGCAAATATCCCTGGGGTCAGATTGACCCCAAGGGTAAAATGTGTTAGTAATATTTGAGGATAATAGGAGGGTTAAAAGCAGAGGATCATCCATCTACACACGGACACTACATACCCATAGTGGTTGGGGGCTTGAAGGGGGCGTAGTTGGGATCCGACACCCCTATTACTGTGCCTGCAGGGGCTGGATGGGGGGGATCTGTGGGTATAAGGGCAGAAACGTCAGTTCTACTACGGGGGTGTCGCTGGGGACTTTGAGGGGTTGCCCGGCCTCTCTGCTGGGGGTTGGGTTAATTATGGAGCACCCTTGGCTCTATCTGCGCCTGTCGGTGTTTGGCCTCTGGCTGGGCTGGGGGTTTGCTGTTTTCTTTCCCCCAGTGGTCCTGCAGCTGCCTCCTGCTGTATCCCCTATGGGAAATATACTTAGGTCTGGGGGTGGTGGACTGGACTTGGCTCGTGCTGGGGTTGGTGGCCTTTGGCTAGGCTGGGGGGTCTCTTGTCCCTTGTACCTCTGTAGGCACTCCTCAGCCAGGAGATACTCTGCATTCCTCTGCTGGTTCTTTCTTGGGTTGGGTACGAGGTTGTCTCTGGGGCATGGGGTCTTAGGTTCTAAGTACTCTGGGGATTGTTGGGTACTCTGGTGGCTTAAGTCTGGGCCTGCTTACCCCTTCGGGCCAGGACTGTTGTTGCGACCTCCCACATCATGTACCACCCACAACAAATGACAAACCCTTGAATCTCCACACGCACACACACACACAATACACAATTAATGCGCTATCACACACACAAACAGAAACTACAAACAATAATGTTATGAATGTTTTATGTAAATGTAAATGCTTCTATTTTGGATATAGTTCTTGTTGCCAATGCTAACTCTATTGTAAAGTATGCTGTTATTTTGGTTGTTGTTGTTGTCATTACTGTTGTCATTTTTGATGTTCTTATCATTGTTGTTGTTATCATTATTTTTGCCGTTGTTGTTGTTGTTGTTGCATTCTGTGTTCACCCCTCCCTTTGTTTTTCCCAGCCTCTCTCTTTTCTCTCTTTCTGTCCACTCTTGAACCCTGTGCTGTCCGGTGGCCTGGCCAATAAATTGCAATAAAGAATACAACAGGAGGGGAATTTGAGACTCCTCCTTTGCAAAGTAAATCTGACTGGGGCCACAAGGCACCCAGACCTTTCATACTGCATGCCTTAGATGCTGAACAGGACAGGTTCAAAAGAAAAAAAAAAGCAGAGGAAGAACTTAGTGGGAAAATCAAAATGACACAGTTGACAAAGATGTTTGAGCTATTCATTGTTTATCTCCATGGGCTCCTAGAAATTCTCTTGATGTCGTTTGCAGAGTTGTTTTCGTGTGCTATAGCTATCCCTTGTTGTCTCACACTTTTATAGTACTGTTGTTGCACAAATGAGTACTACTTCTACTTGTACAGAAGACATCAGTTTAGTGGGCAGTCCTTCAACGTGGCCCAGGACAGATTGCTGTTCCCACTGCAAAGAATGTGGCCACATGCAGCTCAGACTGTCTCTGAATGTGGATTGAGTATTCCAATCTCAAATGTGTCTTCAGTGTGTCTTGGGTGCATTCCCACCTGCACTGAACACTGTCCACTTGTGATTGGATCACTCCGGACATATTTTAAAACCAGGTAGGAACAGATTACACCTTCCCTAGAGTTTTTCCTGCTTTTTTACCTCACAGATTCCCATGGATTACGGTTGTGCCTGGACTGCTGATCATGGTTGCATCTCCAACCCTGATCCTCATGCTGATGTTACAATAAGCCTTTATTATTATTATTATTTTTACTATTATTATTATACACTGCATGCGACTTATGTGGATTAAGCACTGTGTCAGACTCCAGTAAAAGTGGTAAAAAGTTTCTTTCTAGCAATTAGTTGTGGCCTATAGCAATATGACTTTGTGTGGTCTGATTAATTTGGAATGCAGATAACACGCCAATAAATATATTGTTTTAGGCCTACTGAAAACTTAGCACCTGATGTTCATAGTTTTGTAAGAAGGAAATTAGTGGACTAACATGCAATCAAGGTGATAAAATTCCTTTTTTAATAAGTGCAGTAAGGTGATCAAATTTATATTGGTCATAAGTGTGGTTCATGTGGACTCTAGAAAGTAGTGTTATAGTCAAAACCACCTAACCCGAGACCGAGTCACGACCAAGACCAGAGAATGCCAAGATCAAGACAAGACCAAGACCAGAGCATGCCAAGACCAAGACAAGACCAAGACCAAGGGGGGGCTAGACCGAGTCAAGACAGAGACCAAAACCAATCAGTAACTGATTGATAACGTTTATGTAAAGACAATCTGCCTGTGGCAGCTCATTAGCCAGCTAACCTGTAATATTAACTTAGCTTCTGAGAAATTGAGAAGGCTAGTGCTGACAAATTGTTGTTCATGTGTTAAAAAAAAAATGAAAAAGAAAAAAATGGAATATTTATAAATCACTTTCTAGTAGTGTTGTAGTACTCGAGATTGGTCTTGGTTTTGAGACCGGTCTTGGGACTACGTCGAACTTTTATTGTCCCATTGAAATAAAACATAAGGAAAAGTAAATATCAAGCTGGCAAAACTAGCTTCAAACACAACATTAATGCCATTACTAATTAGCTTTATGTGCTCTGTCCCTTCTTTTTTCCCATAAACAAAACTTTAACACATGAACAACAACTTTTCAGCACTTGCCTTCTCAATTTCTCAGAAGCCAAGTTAATATTACAGGTTAGCTTGCTAATGATCTGCCACAGGCGGATCGTCTTTACATAAACGTTAGCAGCAAAAACTACATTGGAGTCCATCTTTAGTTACAAGTTACATTGATAGAAAACAGTCAGTCTGTGTGCTTATGCTTTTATTTGATTTGGTAGGTTTCAGTCATATTTCTGTCCTTTGTCATGTCATGTCACTCTGGTCCTCCCTCACTTGGGTGAGAGACATTGAATAACACATGAGAGGATATAATGTATAATGCGCCTCCACTTTAAATCAAGTTTGAGCATACTGCTTCATCTGTTTATAAACACTGTCCAAGGCACATTACTTGAAGGATAATCATCTGGATTTTGAATTTATACAAAATATTCAACATTTTGCCTTGGCAAAATTTCTACTGCAGGCCTGTTGGCCTTACGAATGGCTTTACATTTAAAATAAATACATTTTTCAGTATGACTAAGACTAATGTTTCTGTTGATTACATACAGTATCATATACTGATCATACAAGATAATACACACTGTTATTTATCAGTCAGTGACTGATTGGTTTGGTCTCTGTCTTGACTCAGTCTGGCCCCCCCTTGGTCTTGGTCTTGTCTTGGTCTTGGCATTCTCTGGTCTTGGTCATGACACGGTCTCGGGGTTAGGTGGTCTTGACTACAACACTAGTAACAGTAGATCATGAAGGAATTTTTACGGTCCTGTCTGTCAAATTAAGAGAAAACCAGAAGGTCTAATGCAACCTCTGGTTCCATTGGTGTGTTACAGGATTTCCTGCTGGTTTGCACTGTGTAGACAAGCCATCTTACACTTGAGAGTGTGTGTGTGTGTGTGTGTGTGTGTGTGTGTGCGTGCATGCGTGCATGCCTGTGTGACTGGATGATTGCTAGCTTATGCCATTGCGCACTTTGGTAATCAATTATTAGAAAAGTTCCACATAAATGCAGTCCATTTACCATCCATTTACTGGCCCCTTAAACTCTTATGACTTTAGTTTTACTTGCAAAAACGGACTTGTGATCATCTTTGTCTACTGCACTAGCTTTTTTTTTTTTTTTTTAAATTATATTTTTTCGGGCTTTTACACCTTTATTGATAGGACTGCTGAGATATCGGACAGGAAACAGGTAGAGCGAGAGGGGAGAGACATGCAGCAAATGGTTGGAGCCGGAGTCGAACTCACGACCGCTGCGTGGAGGACTGAGCCTGCCGTACATGGGCCGCCCGCGCTCCCGATTGAGCTAAACGGCGGCCCTTTTCAGTGAATTTTTGATGATTTAAATCCAGCTTAAGCTGACTCAAAGTGCCTGTGTGAGTTTCTGTGAATCTCACCAACATCCTTTGTGTGTTTCTCTGATTCATCCTCGCCATCCAGACAGTCCATCTGTCCATCACGAAGCGTGCTTTGATGCACACACACACCTGTCCTGCAGCGGAAAGCACCATTCCTGCATTCTGATAAACACACAAACATTTTACACGGTGAAAGATGGGATGCACAAGGTTATTAGATGGATTTGTGTGTGTGTGTGTGTGCATGTGTTTTGCCTACTTTTGCAGCACATCTCATCACTGCGGTCGCCACAGTCGTCGACTCCATCACACGTTTGGTTCAGAAACACGCACTTGCTGTTTGCACATGTGAAGCCACACTCTGAAGCACAGACACAAGGGTGTTACAGGGGTGAAGGTTAACTCTGAGGATCAGTAGAATCAGGACATTCTAACCTTTTGGTTTCTCTGATTCCTTGTAGCAGGTTGTTGTAGCGACACTCATGTTGCCAATCTTGACCTTGTCATAGATGACACACTCAGCAAGTGAATTCTCGTAACCTTCGCAGCGGACGCTAACGCATCTGCTTGGTAGCTGCCAATCATGGTCGAAAGGGTCGAGGGAATTGTATGGCACGGAACGAGCAGCCACTGCACCACTAAAGGCACACATCCAAATCAAAATGTGGGTATATTGAATCTGTTTTACAATGTTAAGTATAAATTTTGCATGTCACATACACTAGGACACTAGATCTATTGTAAACATGCATATAAACATAAAGAAGTCTCCTCTTACAGTGGATTCCTGTGCTCCATGCAGGCCACATTAGCAGCTGCCATGTCCCAACTCTCTGAGCACACCAGTAATTCCTCTTCACCTTCAGGGCTCAGAGCATCCGGGATGACGATCTTTACCAGGCCTGTGCCTGGGTTTATTGAACTGCTGAACCTTTGATCCCTATCTATGGGATAAAGGTGACATTAAAAATAAATAGTAATATAACACTGATATGAAAAAAATTACAATGCACTGCATGTATCTGTGAGAGCAAACCTGCACAATCTTGCCCAAAGTGAGACAAAACAGGTTTCTGGGTCCGGCATGAGAGAGCCATAAGCTGGAAAACAGATGTCCAATGTGTAAAACATTTTGGCCTTAATTATAAAATTTTCAATACCAAAGCAGCATACGTCAATTAATATACTGATGGGGTGACACTACCAGAATCAGCCAGGTGTGTAAGTATTAATTCAGAGTCTGTTGATCAATTATGCACCGTTTTTAAGTGGTTGTGGTTCTTGACAAGAGATTTACTTTAGATTCAAATTGAACATGAATAGCAGCTGTGGAAACCAACCAGTTCCAGTTTAACACCAAAGCTAAGACATGACGTACCTGGCAGTAGGAGCGGTAGGTCCTACCGTCACGCCCACAAACTGGCTTTACACCCTCAGAGGGACACAAATAGGGTGGTTTGCATGTGCATCGTCCTTGGATGCAACGCTCCCATGGAGGACAAAACACCCGGGAACATGATTTGCGAGTAAAGCTGATTAACGTTGAAAGATAAATGACACAACAATGAACACAGAGCAGACATTTGTTTACTTTCTGTCTAATTTAGTGTTTATGTTGAAGATAAATGACCGTCATGACTAACCACTGGCAACAGTGAGTAATAATGAACATAACTATGAAAAAAAAAGAAATATAAATGGGAACTAGCAAAGAGAATAAAACAGGTAATTGAAGAATTAGAGCCAATCAGAATAAACCTACCTATTGCTCAAACACTCAGCTGGACCCAGAAACTTGTCCTCAGATGTTGCAGGCGTTTGGGCGGGGGTGGTGATGATTGATTCTAGTTCCTGCTTGTTTGTAAATGATGGATCCTGAGTAACTGCTGACTCCTAGAGATAATAAGATGAAATGCAGTTATGAATCAGTTACCAGGACGGATCAGAATGAGGTTTTGCACATCATTTACAGCTCTGACTGTCTCTGGTTAAAGTGTTTTGCAGATGATGCAATGCTTTATATTTCTTGATGTGCTTGTGACTCGTTCCGTTAAGCAGCTTTTTTTCATGAAATTCTTCATGATAAAGCAATAAAATTATATCATATTTTTATTTTACAACTAATTTTTGCTCTTATTTATAGTTTTTTTTTGTTATTTTACTCAAATTTGTTCTTCTGTTTATTATATTGTTTTAAGCCTGTATAACACTTTGGTCAACGGTGGTTGTTTTTAAATGTGCTACAAAAATAAACCTTCACTTCGACTATTGATTGAGTCATATCAGCCTAAAACACTCTCCACATTCATTAATTAGGTAGCATCAATGAATGCAGTAAAATCATGATATCAGCAGCTGGAAGGTCACTAACTTTTCCAGCTGAATGTGGTGAAGTCTTGACGCCTGACTCCTCCATTGTGATATCTAAAAACCATGTTAAGTTTGCTCATTTTTTAGCAAAAATCACGGTGGATTTTTTATTTGTAAATGATATCAGCCTCAGAAAACCAGATAAAGGCAGTGGTGCAATCCAGTTTTCTCTCTACAGGGACACTATCAAAAAACAAGTCTTTCCTCTGACTTCATGTCCTGGAGAAGCAAACCCAAGCTTACATTTCTTTTTGTCCAGTATTATTCTATGTTTCTTTTCCTAACTGCATTTGTCTTCTCACTGCAATCAATGAGAAGCCAAAAGTCACTCCTTGGTTGGCCTGTTTGTTTGTGTTGGCCCTCTCTAACATATCTGACCTTTAAAACGCTCACATCTAATCTCCGTCTCTGAGCTAAAACTGAGAGTTGCTCCATATCGTGTAGCCCTGTCTGTTCTTTCACTGATGTTCAGTAAGTTACCTTTTGGTCATTCAGCGTCTCTCTGTTTGCATCTGTGTTCTTGGGTTTCTTCCTTTTCTGTGACAAACAAATTGTAAACAATCAAACAATAATAATGTATCAGACATCAATTTAAGCTACAATAATTACCACTGCACACTAACATCCCGTGCAAGAGTTTCATTGAAACATGTCATCAGACCCTGGTTAGCAATGTCAAACTTTATTCTGTTGCTGTACTTAACAAACTTAAGTATAAGTTGCATCACAGTACTATATTACACTTAGTACTGAGCAACATCAAACAGAAATACATGATGGCAAATTACTACAAGAAAAAAAAAACACATAAAAGCCCCACAAACGCAGAAAAATATTGTGATGGATTGTTCACTCACCGTTTCAGAGTGGGCGATGAGAAGAAACAACAGGAGGAGAGAAACTCTGGCTGATCTCATCCTGACAAACACAAACAGTCTGGTTTCCTTCACAGCTCAGCTTCTTCCAAAAAAAATGTCCTCCTTTCTCCTCTTGGGCTTAAAAATGTTGTTACTGGTGGAGAAAAGACGAAATGACTCAGTCTGTAAAAGATTATGAAATATGTTCAGCAGTGAAGAAACCGTTTCAGATCCAGACAGAGAGGCAGCTTTTCTCTCTGTAAGAGGACTGATGATTGAATGACCAATGATTGACTGATGGTCTGATATCTATTCTGCCATCAATCATTACACTGTAGAGTTGGGGGTGGGGTGGTGGGTGTGGGGGTGGGGGTTGTGTGTGCATGTGTGAAAACCCAGATTCCAGTAACCGAACAAACATAAATAAGTGGGCCGCACAGCGGCTCAGACTGAAGGTCATGGTTTGAACATGATGTGAAGTGTACTTGTTGCCATCCGTAGGTCAGAAAAATGCAGGTCAGGTGAGCTGGAGCCTTAATTTTGCCTTTAGATGTGACTCTGAGCACCTGTTTTTACTGTCATGTGTCAGAGAGAAAATTCACAGGTACAAATACTAAAATAATTCATTTCTGAAGTCTTTTCAGCTGCTTTAGTTTTACAGGGACGCAACAATACAGTGGAGCCATATTTAATGTTGTTGTTTGCACCTGTGCTTTTCTGACTGTGACAAGTGAAGACATGACCCTGAACAGAGCAAACAGATGGATGTAAGTAAAAATAAGCTAATGTTCAACTTTGTATCAATAAGAGAGCATTTCAAAATCATTGTGTACTTATCTGTGAGGCATGCAGACTTTCAGGTCTGCGCACACAAACACGAGGATCCCTCCTGCTACACACACATGATCAATATGATTGATTGTGTATTTGTATGTATGAGTGTGTTTGTGTTTGTGCATCCACACTGCCAAGACAAGAGAGTGACTCACTAATGATGTAGCTAGTTTTAGTTTTATTTCAGAAGACGATTTCTTTGTCACACACAATATTCCACAGAACAATGTAGTAAAACTGGTTCTCTGCATGTGCTCCATCCCTGAAGCCTCCATGCGACATCTGACTCCAGCTCTGAGACAGCATCCACCAAGTACAGACAGCAGACTCAGCTGGAAATCTTGATGGGACTTTTCCAAGAACCACATGTCATTTGATGGAAAAAGGTCTTCAGAGGACAAACTATGAGGCCATAATGCTAACCACTAAGCAAAGGTTTTGTTTTAATCTACCCTGAATTTAAAAGCCACGATATATTTTGATGAGCATTAAAAGGTGTAACAGTAAAAATGTTGCAGAACAACCCCATCATCAGGCAGCTACCAACAGAATTTTATTAGTTACAGAATCACATAACAGAAGTTCATTAATGTCTCCTATTCGAAGAGTATTAGCTCACCAGGCCCTCTCGTGGCCAAAAGGTGCATTAAAAAAACAAACACTTTGTATTAAACCTAAGTTTTAATTTAAAAAAGAAGTTTATATTCACCTGTTTTTATAGATAACTAGATTTAATTTGATAAAAAAAAAAGAGGGGGAAATTTTTTTCTTTTTAAATACCTAAACACAGGAGAGAAAAATGTTGGTCAGACTTAAAAAATTGATCTTTGGACTTTTAAAATTTAACTTTACTATTTACTTTTTACGAGAAGAAAATAACTTGAAACAAAAGGAAGTTTGAACTACATCAGTCCATGTCAGCTGTTGCTTAGCTGACCGAGGATGTTATCAGGAGTTAAACTTGGTCACAGCAGACCAGCCTGTATGCAGTCTGATCCATTCAAAGTAATGAGCAACCTAAAAGGAAGACACATAACAAGGTCATTTTTTACAAACATGATTTTAAGTCTTGCCAGCGCCCCCATGAGGCTACATGTTTACTGCACCTTAAAAAAAACAACAATGTTTGACTGGAAACATGATCAGCTCACAATATATTTGATATTTAGCAATTCAGTTGAGCATGTTAGCATGTTAACATTTACTGAGTGGCAAAAAACACAGTGAAGTATAGACCTGATGGGGGCGCACAACACACATTGTAATAAATTTAGCTAGTGTTTTTTTACCTTTGAAGAGTTCATTCTTATTTTACCTGTGTATAAACTCCAGGGAATCCGGCCTGGCCACACTTCCCTCCCCAGCTGACGATGCCCCACAGGTAAGAAACACCGAGTTCGTCCTCACACACCAGAGGACCTCCGCTGTCGCCCTGACAAGAGTCCACACTGCCATCCAGATCACCTGCACACGAAGAAAAAACCTCAAATGGACTCTTGTCAAAGGCAAAGTGAATGTCTAGATATGAAGATGTGTTAGCAGCTACCTGCACAGATCATGCCTGCTTTAAAATTGTCTTTGTAGAATCTCTGACAGTTGTCGATGAGCGGCATGCTGGCCCACTGCAGGAACGGAGGAGCTCGACCGCCTGCAGAGAGACAAGTAATTGTTGTAAGGATGCAGAACAAAGTGGAGCATGATGCTGCTTCATGCAGCCCAGTACAACAAAGTCTTATCTGGATTTTGTCTCGTCAATGATTAGCCCCGTTACCAACTTTCCCAACGCTGCACCACAAATTAGTGAGCGACAAGCATGTTAACATGAAAGCATCTTTGGTATAAACAGTTTGATAACAGGCATGCTGCCTAACCAGTTTGTTCTCTGCCCTCCAGGCATGTAGCTCTTCCTCCTGTGTGGTTGCAGGTCTGCCTTCTGACTGTGAACTGAACGAGTGTAAAATCCTGCGTTATTACCTGCTGTGCAGCGTTTTTGATCCCGGAGCTTTTAAGCTCATTAATCTGTTTATCGAACTAGACTGACCATAGCTAACCCGCCCTGCTCACTCTCATGTGACTGCAGCCACGTCTGGCTTATCACCTGAATGAAACGACAAATTTCAATGTGGATCGGATGCAGTTTTAAGATGCCACGACAGGATTTCAGCACGCTGTCGTACCTGTATCCCGTCCCCATCCGGAGACGGTGCAGTTGTGGTTGGGATGGAAGAGTCGTGTGGTCCAGGGGACACAGATGGGGCTGATGGCAGGGTTGTTCAACAGACACTTGTCTGAGAAGGGATATTTCATCAGCTGCACCAAAGCGATGTCATTCTCATGTGTGCTCGGGCTGAACCTTGATTTGAATTGGTGATGGAAGATTATTTCCAGTGTGGTTTCATAGTTTGCAGGGTTACAGTCTCAGATTACTGCTCTCATCTTAACCTGAAGCATACAGCATGATTTAACACTAATCAACTGAATGGTTTTCAGAAAACATGCATACCGGGGATGAATGTGGACGTCCTGAACAGCAGCAATATCTGTTGAGTCCTGAGCTCGGTTCCTTCGCCAGACAGAAAACTTCACCGTCAGAGCTGCGAGGTTCGGCCTGCAGGGAAACGAGACTGACTGTCAGTGAGACGGAGAGAAACTCCAGACTGAAACTAATCACGAAAAAGCTCCTGAGTTCAATGCACAGGAAATATCGACAGTAACAGACAGATGATTACTTATCGCTGGTAGAAGCTCCATCACTGACGGTGGAGACAGAGGAGACTGTGCTGGAAGAGAGAGAACGAGACACATAATGCTACGAAGACACAATCAGTTATTGTATTATTTAGCTTTCTTGAATCAAATTTTTACCACCACTTTTACTTTTTGCTCTGATTTTTTTTTCACACACAGAATATGACTGTTATAAAACACAGTGATGCAGGCTCGACCCCAAAGTTAGCATCACCCTCACCCCCTCAAAACAACAGGACCTTTTCAACCAACTGATTAATCATTCAGTCCGGTGAATATACCAGATGATGTGTTTGAATTTTAAATAGAAAGTCACAAACTCCAAAATATTCAGGTTATGTGAAACAGAGAGAAACATCAGAACGTTGCAGCGAAGAAACAGAAACCTTTTATTGATCCTGAAACTGTCTCGTCTCTAAATCATCTGTCTCCTTGACTACAACTGCAGCCCTCCCATCATGTGTTCAGTAACAGCTGCCTTCGTCGTCACTGATCGTACCTGTGATAGTTCAGACCTACCTGATGCAGTGAGCAGCAGTGATTACCCAGCAGCTTCCGATATAAACTCCTGCACAGCGAAACCTGCTGTTCATGTGTATGGCGACCTGCCACTGGATCTGAGTCTGTTCAGAGACAGGAAACTGATGTTTGACAGCTGCATAATGTTTGACAAACACGATGAGATCAGATGAGACAGACAGACAGACGGACAGACAGACGGACAGACCGGTTGTGTCGGATATCCTCCCACCACTCTCTTAAAGCGGCCCCCTCTGCTTCGTTCCACCACTTCATCATCATAATGTGCTGCGGTTGTTTGAGGAATCCCACAGCTCAGCTGGGACTCCATGTGCAGCCTGGTGGCTTTGATTACTGCACAAAATCACCATTTAAAACATAATAATTAACGAATAAATAATAATTAAAATTATTTGATGTATTATGTGTTTTTAATAAAATACACTATGCAGCAGTATGTACCTACATGTTTATTGCTTTAACTATGAAAACGTATATGTATTTATTAAATTATAACAACTCTGTTTAATGATATCACGATCCAGATGAACAAACACTGACACGTGTGTCGTCTTACAACTCAAGACTGTTTTGTTCTGTAAAGAAAATCCAAACCACATACCACTTTTAGGAGAGATGTACTCTGCAAAAAAACAAAAACAACAACAGGAAATATGCATCATCACATTTATCGTCACAAAAACAACATCAGCTGGAGCGTTATCGACTGTGACATCACAACAGTAACTGTGTTACCATGGAAACAGCTGGGGTTTACCTGTGTTCGGGAGAACAGGAAGTGACACCTCTGGGTCTGTGGGGAATAAGAACATATGTTAATGAGGAAACACTGCACATGATTTCATTTGCTCCATACTGCCCTCTAGTGCAGATGAGCAGGCGCACAGACACTTCCTTTTTTAAAATAACAAAATCTACTTTTAAACAAACCGCCGTCTGTGAAGCAACGTTTGGTTGGACCGAAGCTTTGAGAAGATTTTTTTGTGTTTGGATCAAGAGCAAGTGTAGGTGTGTGTGTGTGTGTGTGTGTGTGTGTGTTAGTGTGATAAGTACCTGTGTGTTTCGTTGATTCATCCTCACCATCCAGACAGTCGATCTGTCCGTCGCCCACAGCCTCCTTATGCAAACACACACCTGTGCTGCAGCGAAAAGCTCCGTTCCTGCACTCTGACGCACGAAACACACACAGGAAGTTCAGAGTGTGACAGCTGACATGTGATGTTCGTGTGTTTGTGTGTCATCTCCGTGAAAAGTCCTCCAGGTCACATGATGTGTTAAAGTGTGGACATGTGTGTGTCGTGTGTGTGTGTGTGTGTGTGTCTTACTGTTGCAGCACATCTCGTCACTGCGGTCGCCACAGTCATCAACTCCGTCACACGTCTGACTGAGAGACACGCACTTGCTGTTCACACACCTGAACTCACACTGCTCACCTGAAACACACACACACACATAAATGCTGATGACAGAGCTGAATTAAAGTGAAACAAGTAAAGTAGATTTTGTGGTTACTGACCTGGTGATTGGACACAGGTTGCCGTAGCGATGTCCCTGCCGTTGGCGCTCGTTGCGTCGTAGATCACACACTCTGCTAGTGAGTTCTCGTAACCTTGGCAACGGACGCTCACACATTTTTCTGGCAACTGCTGGTTGTTGTGATGGGTTTTCAGGGAGGCGTACAACATGGAGCCAGTAGACGCAGCACCCCTGTGTGCACACACACAAACACACACACACACACACACACACATACACACACACACAAATATAAGATCACATTCAGTACGACCAAATGATTGTCCTGTGATGATAAAATCTGGTGTTTTGTTGGTTGGAGAAACTCAACCAACGTTTATCTTCCTACAAAGCTAGCTAGCCGGCTAGCTATATCGATTAGAATAATAACAATAAAATAACAATTACGTGCAGCCGACAGTGTTGCTGAATTACAGATTTCTCTTAAATGGACTTTTATTAATGTGAAAAATGTTTTTGCAGCAGATTCATTCACAGTTATTTTATAATGAATCACAAAACGTAAAGCATTTTCAGCTCACAGTGGGTGTCCGTCTGCCCTGCAAGCCACGTTAGCGGCAGCCATGTCCCACAGCTCCTGACACACCAGTAACTCCTCTGCACCTCCTCCAGTGCTCCCAGTGACAGGGAGGAGGAGCCTGATGGCTCCTGTGCCGGCCTCCAAAGAGCCCCTGAACTTTGGCTGATCAGCTGAAGTGAGAGAGAGATGAAGGTCAGAGCTGATGATGATGATAAAGTGAATCCAGAAAGTCAGTCAAGTCCAATCTGTTGACAACAAACCTATGCAGGTTTCCCCAAAGTGAGACATTAGCGGCGTCTTGGTGCGACAGGAAACAGCCATCGCCTAAAAGATGAATCAGTTGTAAGAAAACTGGAAGATCTGAATATATGAGAACATGGTTTGGTAGTTGGTTTTCTGTATTTGTTCATGTTTCAGATACAAATAGTTTTTGTCTTCAGGTATTTGAACATAAAATCTCAATCTACTTGCAAGATATTTTACTAAACCAAGCAAATCCCTTTGTTTATTTTCCTTTTTTTGCACCAAAGATGTGACTTAAACTTTTGGAGTGTTGTTGTTTTCACAGTATGTTCTGTCACCTGGCAGTAGGAGAGCTGCTTGTTGCCATGGCCACAAACTTTGGCCGCGCCCTCTCTGGGACACAAGGAGGGAGTCTTACAAGAGCAGCGCCCGTTAACACAGCGCTGCCACGGAGGACAAAACACCAGGTCACATGAGTCACGAGTGAAGCTGACAGATGAGAAAGAGAGAACGAAGACAGAGAGAACGAGTGAGTTTAAAGACCAAAACGATAAAAACACAAATACAGACATGAATTTAGTAGAGGTCAAGAAAAAAACAACCAAAGACACTAAAGAAACAATGAATCACATGATAAAACAAACAAGTCCAGCCAATCAGAGAGCAGAACATTTACTTTCTCGTAAGACACTCGAGCGGTCCCAGAAAGTCGTCTGTCCGTGTGTCGGAGCTTCGTGCAGAAAGCTGCAGGGAATTTAAGGAAATTTAAACAGGACGGAGAGAAAATATGACAAAACAGAGACAAAGCTGCATGAAGCAAAACAATTAAAAATAAAATCTCACAAAGCAGCAGAAAGTTCCATAATTTGTGTCGTCTGAGACAAAACCCCAACCCGTTGTAACTAACACTTCATACACTCCTTATTAATTATTTAATCAAAAGTATTATGCATGGAAAGTTTTTCCTGTTTTCTGTCATTTTCATATTAAATCAGAAAAAGGATCATGAGACTCACTAAAAGTCTCAGAAGAAGATGACAAGTGGGCCTTTAATTTGAGTTTTGTTTTGTTTTTTTGTCACACACATGCAGTTATTCAAACATTAAAAATAGTTTTGGCCCATTAGAGCCTCCATACTCATTTAGTCATAAGAATATAACTTGTTACATTTCTCTTTGGTACAGAAACATAAATGTTGCATGGACACAGACACAAACACTCTACAATGCAGTTTAGATTGATTCTATTTTCTGAATTCAGTTACTGAATCGAGCCGGTCACGACTCCACGTGCTCAGCTTGTTTTACACTGTTTACTTACTTATGTTGTTGTACTTGGCTCCATTTAACTGGTTATTACATAGTACATCTCAGAGTGGTGATAAAAATGCTAAAAATCAAGAATAAAGTAAATATGTCGCTGCCTTTAGTGTCTTCTTATGGAGTGAACTCACCATGTCAGAGTGAGTGACGAGTAAAAACACAGAGAGCAGAGAAACTCCAGCAGGCGTCATCCTGACAAACACAAACGTGAAACACACTTCAACTTTTTACAAAAACCTTTTCTTATTCTCTCCTGAGAGAAAACAAACGGCGTCCTGAAGTAAAAGACACTTTACCTGTTTATAAAGAAGAAGTCTGACAAATCTTTGATAATCCCAGATGAAGTCAGCGATCAATCATTAGCTGGTCTCGTCAGTGTTGACAGATACACACAGTTCTGACGTGCTGAACTAAAATAACCTACCTGTGAATTTAACAGCATGTTAACTTGTGTCCATGTTGGAAAACTCATATGAAAATTTAAATGGGAGCAAATGCATAAATATATTTAAACCTCTGTTCAGCCTGGAAGGTAATTTTTGGCTAAATTTAGTCTTAATAAATAGAAGTAAATAAATAAATGAAAATATAGCAAGAGCAGCAACTTTTTCTGTCTCCAAGAATATAAAAAAAATGCATCAAAATATAATTTTGACTTTAACTTTTTTAAACTGATTTCCCTGTTTCAGTGCCTGTGTAGTTTCATGTATGATGTTTGGTTGCTGTTTAAGAGCCCTTTAATTTGCATTAACATGCTAAAGCTAGCTTAAATCTGAAAAAAACCCTTAGCTGAAGCATTAACATAGTTTTTCTTGTTAGTGAAACTCTCCTAGTTGTTTTAAATAACCAAAACAAACAAACAAACTAAAAATAAATGATCACAAAACATCCACGAAACATCCAATCACAAGCTCTTTTGATTGGATGCGTCTTCAGCTAAGACTCATGGGTATTGTAGTAAGAAGGATTATCTATGATGCCAGACTGCAGGAAAAGATTTTAAACAAGTCCAAAGTAACTTGGAATATTTTTGTGTTTAAACGGTTAAGTATGTAAAATCACAGGAAATCAAACACCTGTTTCCAGTAAAATCAGGTGAAACTCTGGATTTCATCACATAAACACAAATATGAGAACAGGTTAATGTTTAAAAGTGTGTCAGGAAATTGCTGAGAGCTGCCAACACGACTCACTGATTTGCTTCTTATCACATACAGGTTGAACTGTTCTCAGAGATTTAGACAAGCTACATCAACTTAGGCAACACATTGATACAACATGAAAGGTTTTATCCAGAAAACCAGAATGATAAGAGACTAAAACGTGTTTGAATTGAAGCCAACATGAATTTATTTGGTTGTGGGACAAACACAGATGATCAGAGAGGCTTCATGCTGACAGTCAGCTGAGAAACTCAACCTTGGACTCTTAATTATACATCATAAATAATGAAGCGTTAATAAATCAAAACCGAATAGAACCAGACACCATAAATTTGCTTTTGGATCAAAAATCTCAAGACACATTTAGACTACAGACTCGATCTGCTTAAATCCAGATGTGGAAACAAAAGAACTCTGACAGACATTTAATCACTTTGTTACCCAACATGATCACATCAGAACGCTGTGGTTCATGTTCTTGATTGATTGATTGATGAGTCATACGTCTCTTTGTTGCAGAAAGAGTCATGTGCAAGACTTATTGTAATATAATTGGTCTGATGGGACATGCAGGTCTTTGAACGCACCGGAAGCTTAAACTTTTACACATTTTCTCAAACCTCTTGTTGATCCATGTGAGCCAAAGGATCATCTGACAAACTGAGACAAATGTGCATCAGGAGTGTCTGTGTGTTTTGCATAATGTTTAAAAAGTACAAAGAGAGGAAGCAGCTGTTGTGCAAATGAGTGTAAAATGTATTTAAAAGACATCGTGGCTTTCGAAATGTATTGCACAATTTTCTCAAGTAGCCTCTTTTTGGGCTCAAAGCTTTACTGTGTATTTCAGCTGTAAGTTACATCAACTCACACAAAATGCAACAAAACCTTTCTGCTGACCAGCATCACTGAGTCTTCACCATGTGTCCACTTTTGAATTTGTTCCTGCTTTTTGTTCACTTTTTTCAAATCCAAATAATGGAGAATTAACATCCACAGCTTTTATTTTGATGATCATTTCCTGTTTTAACTCTACATATTTGGATATGTATAACATTAACTGGAGCACTGTAATATTGATATTTGTTGAAAGCCTTTCAGTTTAGTCTGCAAAAGCAGAAATGTCACCACTGACTTGATATTTGATGGAGCTCAACAACTTCCTGTTCAAACAGGGGGAATCTATGGTTTTGTTCTTATAAAAAAGTATTTTTAAGTTATTTAAGAAAAATCTATGTGGAAAGCCAGAATTTCCAGAGCAGAGAAGAGTAACCTGCATCAGAGGAAAAACATTTTCTGGTCATATGATCATACTTTGCTGCTGTCCATCATTATGTTACAAAACTACAATCCTGCAAATCCTGAATCACTTCTTAAAAAATAAGATAACGGCACCACGACAACTCAACCAACCTGAAGAGAGTCTGTGCTCATTTTTGATCTAGAACATTTAGCATAAACACAAGGCCAAAAAATGAAGAAACAAAGGTTAAAGACAGACACACAAGCATTAAGAAGTGAAACTAAAAACATCATAAGACTCAAAGTGAACAATTATTCTTCCGTTTTCATTTTATTGCACCTGGTGGATCTTCAACCATTTAGCCTGCAATTTTAGGTCACATCTCAGTCGTGTCATTTTACAAAACAAGATTAAATAAAAAAAACCATGCAATTCAAAAGTTAAAGAAAACTTGGTGAAGGATTTCAGTTGAACTCAGACTGAGGCACTAACATGAACAAACGAATGAAGAGATGAACCAAAGGCTTTTATAAAGAAATGTAAGAATAAAAGGGTCGTAAATCTCTTTTAGGACCAAGACACGTTTGCTGTTGATCACATGACGAATCACTAAAAACATCCAGAAGTTAAATTTTTATGGTGTCAGTGTTAAAAAGTTTGAATGTGCAGACTTTATCCCGAAAGTCCGATCAGCTCTCTGTCTGTCTGCATAAAAAACATTACAACCACTGCAAAGGAAAAAAGATTTTTTAACACATTTGTAAGTTAAGACTATTTCTTCATCCAAATAAAAGATTTATGGCTGGAAATGAAAGAATTCTCTTATCTTACTCTAATTTGAACTCGTAATGTAAAAGCTTCATTATTTGTTAAGTTATTAATACTATTGTTACTCTATTTGTTTGTATAAACATTTATTTCTTGCTTCATATTTTTAAGCACAATCAGGTTTGTATATTAATGTTTTTGTACAAAATTAACGAGGATTTCCATCTTTGTATAAGTTAGAAATCTTCCATTAGTTGATCTGACAGGATTCTAGTAATAAGCTCTAAACTTTGCTGTTGCAAAAAAGACAAAATCTTCTTGTTTTTGGTAGAATTAATCAGAAAATCAGACATTTCTCTGTGAATTCAGTATAATGAGAATAATGCTAATATAAGTTTAATACAAGTTAAACTGTTGCTATGTTTTGCACACATTAGCAAACACTATGTCAAGTGTTTATGCTAACATTTTAGAGTGTTCTATGCTAGTACGCACTGTATGTTAGCACATTATGGTAATAAGCATCAAGCTAATGCTGTAGCATACGCTATGGGTGTGATGCTAAAACGCCACATTTAGTTAAAATAATCAGATACTAGCAAACTGGTTGACTTTACATTTTGACAACTGGTGTTTATGATCCACAATATTCAGGTTAGTTTTGTTCTAACAGAAGCAAAAACCAGCAGCATTAACCAAAACCTCTGCTAACGGTTTGCTAGCATTAGCAGTTGATCGTACTACAGTACTGAGCATTGTGGGTCTTCACTTTATATGATGTCATGACTCTTTTACACAAAATTCTCTGGTGTTTTGTGTAAAACTTTACTTGAATTCACCTCTTGAAAACATACTGAAGTAAAGTTTCAAATCACACAAACACGAGAAGAAAATTACACTCAAAACTCGTAACAGGCACAAATTTTACACGCAATAAAACCCCCAAAAGACATGAACAGCAAGACACACAAGTATAATTTGGTCTTTAGGATGATACATTCATTATAAGGAGAGGGTTTAATGTAAGACATGACTGCATGTTTACTTGAATAAAGTTTGACGGAAAAGCTCATCCTTCATCCAGATGATTGAAATGGAAGGAAACATACAGCTGAATTGACTCTGCTGCTGTTTTTGTTTAACAAGACTGAATGACGTCAAATCAATGTTTATCTGTTTTATAACATACAAACAGCTTAATATTGAGTGTAGCAATGTTTTATGGGTAAAGCTTCATTTAAAAAAAAAAAACAAGTTGTTATAAATGAAAGTGTTTTCGTTCATTCGTGCCATAAAATCCATCTAGTATAAAAACAGTCTGCTTATTTAGATTGACACATAGTAAATATTTATTTTGTTAATATTTCATATAAATTAAAAAATAAGAGTCTTAAACTACATGAAGCCAAACGAGAACAGGTCATGATTGGAGAATATAGATTGTGCTTAAATATATCAGAACAAACAGACGCTAAACTAACTTCTTTACATGTCTGTTGTTGATTTACATGATTTCTGTTTTATATTAGAAAAAATCTCAACATAGCAAAAGAAAAAACAGTCCTTCTCTCTTGGTTTGTCTGTTTATAGCCATGAGAATACAACAGTCGGGACGTTAGCAGCTCATGTGAGATGAATCTACAGTATTTTCAGTGTTTTGTCAACAGGAGGTGGAGTAAAAGTGGAGTGTGTAGTTTCAGTTGTGCAAACTTTTTTTTAGATTCAGAGCTGCTGTGTGATGAAACAAACACATTTTATTCAGTGATGTTTGACTGGAGTTTGAGACGAGTTTAGATATATAGATATAAAGAAAAAAATGTTGATGCTTCTATGTTATTTTAGTCTCACTCTTGTTTTAGTTAAAAGCTGCATTCACTGATATTTTTGTCCACTTGGGGGCAGCAGAGCCACCTGAGGACCAGGAATCTAAAAGTACGAGCAAAAAGATGCTAAAGACCTGGACACACCAGCATTTTCAACAGCTTCATTTGGCAGTGAAATTCATTTGTTTCATTGGACTGAAGTGGTCAAAATAAATCTAGACTTCAGGAAAATTTGTCATGTTTACGTGCGCCGTTGTTCGATAGCAATGCTAACATTTGGAGTTGGAAGCTGCTCTGAAAAAAAAAACAAACAAACTGAAAATAGAGTTGAAACGACGGCCTGTTTGACGTGGACACACACCGACGGACAGACGGACTGAAGTTTACTGACTAACAACACAACTTCTCTCATATTGCTGCTAAGTGTGTGCGTTTACAGCCGTTTGAGTGTTCGTCACTTCAGTGTGTATATGTGCATATGTGTGCAAGCTTGGAATGTGTGTGTGTGTGTGTGTGTGTGTGTGTGTGTGTGTGTGTGTGTGTGTGTGTGTGTGTGTGTGTGTGTGTG